>NW_023612289.1:0-55429 GCF_013339725.1 Rhipicephalus microplus
CCAATCGCGCGAGCCATTTGCGTCACGGAGACAGTACTCCTCCACTCTCACCACCATCAGAACATATCTTGAAAGCTATCAGCCCAAAGAAAAAAAAGCGCCGCACCACCACCGGGTGGGCTCTAACCTCCAACCTTTTCGTTAACAGCCGATCGCGCTAGCGAATTGCGCCACAGAGAGAGTCGTGCTCCACTCTCACCACCAACAGAACATATCTTCAAAGCTATCAGCGCAAAGAAAAAAGCAACACACCAATCCCGGGAGGGCTTGAACCTCGAACCTTTCGGTTAACAGCCGATCGCGCTAGCCAATTGCGCCACGGAGACAGTCGTGCTCCACTCTCACCACCATCAGAACATATCTTCAAAGCTATCAGCCCAAGAAAAAAAAGCGCCGCACCACCACCGGGAGGGCTCGAACCTCCAACCTTTCGGTTAACAGCCGATCGCGCTAGCCAATTGCGCCACGGAGACAGTCATGCTCCACTCTCACCTCCGTCAGAACTTTTCTTCAGAGCTATCAGCCCAAAGAAAAAAAAGCGCCGCACCACCATCGGGTGGGCTCAAACCTCCAGCCTTTCGGTTAACAGCCCATCGCGCTAGCCAATTGCGCCACGGAGACAGTCATGCTCCACTCTCACCACCGTCAGAACATTTCTTCAGAGCTATCAGCCCCAAAAAAAAGCGCCGCACCCCCACCGGGTGGGCTCGAACCTCCAACATTTCGGTTAACAGCCGATCGCGCGAGCCAATTGCGCCACGGAGACAGTCCTGCTTCACTCTCACCACCATCAGAACATTTCTTCAGAGCTATCAGCCCAAAGAAAAAGAAGCGCCGCACCACCACCGGGTGGGCTCGAACCTCCAACCTTTCGGTTAACAGCCGATCGCGCTAGCCAATTGCGCCACGGAGACAGTCGTGCTCCACTCTCACCACCATCAGGACATATCTTCAAAGCTATCAGCGCAAAGAAAAAAGCAACACACCACTCCCGGGAGGGCTCGAACCTCGAACCTTTCCGTTAAAAGCTCATCGCACTAGCCAATTGCGCCACGGAGACAGTCGTGCTTCACTATCACCACCATCCCAACATATCTTCAAAGCTATCAGCCCAAAGAAAAAAAAGCACCGCAACACCACCGCGTGGGCTCGAACCTCCAACCTTTCGGTTAACAGCCGATCGCGCTAGCCAATTGCGCCACGGAAACAGTCCTGCTCCACTCTCACCACCATTAGATCTTATCTTCAAAGCTATCAGCTCAAAGAAAAAAAAGCAACACACCACTCCCGGGAAGGCTCGAACCTCCAACCTTTCGGTTAACAGCCGATCGCGCTAGCCAATTGCGCCACGGAGACAGTCATGCTCCACTCTCACCTCCGTCAGAACTTTTCTTCAGAGCTATCAGTTCAAAGAAAAAAAAAGCGCCGCACCACCATCGGGTGGGCTCAAACCTCCAACCTTTCAGGTTAACAGCCGATCGCGCTAGCAAATTGCGCCACGGAGACAGTCCTGCTCCACTCTCACCACCATCAGAACATTCTTCAGAGCTATCAGCCCAAGAAAAAAGAAGCGCCGCACCACCACCGTGGTGGGCTCGAACCTCCAACCTTTCGGTTAACAGCCGATCGCGCTAGCCAATTGCGCCACGGAGACAGTCGTGCTCCACTCTCACCACCATCAGGAAATATCTTCAAAAGCTATCAGCGCAAAGAAAAAAGCAACACACCACTCCCGGGAGGGCTCGAACCTCCAACCTTTCGTTAACAGCTCGATCGCGACTAGCCAATTGCGCCACGGAGAGCAGTCTGCTCCACTCTCACACCATCAACAACATTATCTTCAAAGCTATCAGCCCAAAGAAAAAAAAGCAGCCGCACCCCACCGCGTGGGCTCGAACCTCCAACCTTCGGTTAACAGCCGATCGCGCTAGCCAATTGCGCCACGGAGACAGTCCTGCTCCACTCTCACCACCATCAGAACATATCTTCAAAGCTATCAGCCCAAAGAAAAAAAAGCGCGCACACACCATCGGATGGGCTCGAACCTCCAACCTTTCGGTTAACAGCCCATCGCGCTAGCCAATTGCGCCACGGAGACAGTCGGCTCCACTCTCACCACCATCATAACTATTCTTCAATAGCTATCAGCCCAAAGAAAAAAAGCGCCGACACCACCACCGGATGGGCTCGAACCTCCAACCTTCGGTTAACAGCCGATCGCGCTAGCCAATTGCAGCCACTGGAGACGATTCCTGCCTCCACTCTCACCACCATCAGGAACATATCTTCAAAGCTATGCGCGCAAAGAAAAGCAACACGAACACACCAATCCGGGTAGGGCTCGAACCTCCTACCTTTCCGTAAAAGCCAATCGCGCTAGCCAATTGCGCCACGGAGGCAGTCCGTGCTCCAAATCCCACCACCATCACCAACATATCTTCAAAGACTATCAGCCAAAGAAAAAAAAAGCACGCACCTCCACCGGCGTGGCTCGAACCTCCAACCTTTCGGTTAACAGCCGATCGCGCTAGCCAATTGCGCCACGGAGGCAGTCCTGCTCCACTCTCACCACCATCAGAACATATCTTCAAAGCTATCAGCCGAAAG
Organism: Rhipicephalus microplus; assembly: GCF_013339725.1. Taxonomy (NCBI): domain Eukaryota; kingdom Metazoa; phylum Arthropoda; class Arachnida; order Ixodida; family Ixodidae; genus Rhipicephalus; species Rhipicephalus microplus. Next base: position 2,608 of record NW_023612289.1, read on the forward strand.
AAAAACAGCGCCGCACCACCACCGGGTGGCTCAAACCTCCAACCTTTCGGTTAACAGCCGATTGCGCTAGCCAATTGCGCCACGGAGACAGTCCCGCTCCACTCTCACCACCATTAGAACATATGTTCAAAGCTATCAGCGCAAAGAAAAAAGCAACACCACTCCTGGGAGAGCTCGAACCTCCAACCTTTCAGTTAACAGCCGATCGCGTTAGCCAATTCCGCCACAGAGACAGTCCTGCTCCACTCTCACCACCATTAGAACTTATCTTCAAAGCTATCAGCTCAAAGAAAAAAAGCAACACACCACTCCCGGGAGGGCTCGAACCTCCAACCTTTCAGTTAACAGCCGATCGCGCTAGCCAATTGCGCCACGAAGACAGTCGTGCTCCACTCTCACCACCGTCAGAACATTTCTTCAGAGCTATCAGCCCAAAGAAAAAAAGCGCCGCACCACCACCGGGTGGGCTCGAACCTCCAACCTTTCGGTTAACAGCCGATCGCGCTAGCCAATTGCGCCACGGAGACAGTCGTGCTCCACTCTCACCACCATCAGAACATATCTTCAAAGCTATCAGCGCAAAGAAAAAAAGCAACACACCACTCCCGGGAGGAGCTCGAACCTCCAACCTTCGGTTAACAGCCGATCGCGCTAGCCAATTGCGCCACGGAGACAGTCCTGCTCCACTCTCACCACCATCAGAACATTATCTTCAAAGCTATCAGCCCAAAGAAAAAAAAGCGCCGCACCACCACCGGTGGGCTCGAACCTCCAACCTTTCGGTTAACAGCCGATCGCGCTAGCCAATTGCGCCACGGAGACAGTCATGCTCCACTCTCACCACAGTCAGAACATTTCTTCAAAGCTATCAGCGCAAAGAAAAAAAGCGCCGCACCACCACCGGGTGGGCTCGAACCTCCAACATTGCGTTAACAAGCCGATCGCGCGAGCCAATTGCGCCACGGAGACAGTCCCTGCTCCACTCTCACCACCATCAGAACATATCTTCAAAGCTAGCATCAAAGAAAAAAAAGCAAGCAGCACACCATCCGGTAGGGCTCGAAACTCCAACATTATTCGGTTAAGCAGCCGGATCGCGCTAGCTAATTGGCGCCACGGAGACAGTCTGTTCCACGCTCACCACCATCAGAACAGATCGTCAGAGCTATTAGCCCAAAGAACAAAACGTGCCGCACCACCACCGGGTGGGCTCTGAAAATCCGACCATTTCGTTAACAGCCGATCGCGTGCTACGCCAAATGCGCCACGGAGACAGGTCGTGGCTCCACTCTCACCACCATCAGGAACATCATCTTCAAAGCTATCAGCGCAAAGAAAAAAAGCAGCAGCACCACTCCACAGGAGTGCTCGAAACTCAACCTGTTCCGGTGAAAAGCTCGATCGCGCTAGCCAATTGCGCCACAGGAGACAAGTCGTGCTCTACCTAGCCACCAATCAGAACATAGTTCTTCAAAGCTATCAGCCTAAAGAAAAAAAAAGCATCCGCACCACCACCGGCATGCGCTCGAACCTCCACTTTCGGTAACAGCCGAATCGTGCTAGCCGAAGTGCGCCACGGAGACAGGCCGTGCTCCACTCTCACCACCATCAGAACATATCTTCAAAGCTATCAGCCCAAAGAAAAAAAAGCGCCGCACCACCACCGGGTGGGCTCGAACCTCCAACCTTTCGGTTAACAGCCGATCGCGCTAGCCAATTGCGCCACGGAGACAGTCATGCTCCACTCTCACCACCGTCAGAACATTTCTTCAGAGCTATCAGCCCAAAGAAAAAAAGCGCCGCACCACCACCGGGTGGGGCTCGAACCTCCAACCTTTCGGTTAACAGCCGATCGCGCTAGCCAATTGCGCCACGGAGACAGTCCTGCTCCACTCTCACCACCATCAGAACATATCTTCAAAGCTATCAGCCCAAAGAAAAAAAAGCAGCACACCACCACCGGAGGGGCTCGGAACCTCCAACCTTTCGTTAACAGCCGATCGCGCTAGCCAATTGCGCCACGGAGACAGTCCGTGCTCCACTCTCACCACCATCAGAACATATCTTCAAAGCTATCAGCCAAAGAAAAAAAGCACCACCACCACCGGGTGGGCTCGAACCTCCAACCTTTCGGTTACCAGCCGATCGCGCTAGCCAATTGCGCCACGGAGACAGTCCTGCTCCACTCTCACCACCATCAGAACATATCTTCAAAGCTATCAGCCCAAAGAAAAAAAAGCAACACACCACCCCGGAGGGCTCGAACCTCCAACCTTTCAGTTAACAGCCGATCGCGCTAGCCAATTGCGCCACGGAGACAGTCCTGCTCCACTCTCACCACCGTCAGAACATTATCTTCAGAGCTATCAGCCCAAAGAAAAAAAGCGCCGCACCACCACCGGGTGGGCTCGAACCTCCAACCTTTCGGTTAACAGCCGATCGCGCTAGCCAATTGCGCCACGGAGACAGTCGTGCTCCACTCTCACCACCATCAGAACATATCTTCAAAGCTATCAGCGCAAAGAAAAAAGCAACACACCACTCCCGGGAGGGCTCGAACCTCCAACCTTTCGGTTAACAGCCGATCGCGCTAGCCAATTGCGCCACGGAGACAGTCCTGCTCCACTCTCACCACCATCAGAACATATCTTCAAAGCTATCAGCCCAAGAAAAAAAAAGCGCCGCACCACCACGGGTGGGCTCGAACCTCCAACCTTTCGGTTAACAGCCGATCGCGCTAGCCAATTGCGCCACGGAGACAGTCCTGCTCCACTCTCACCACCGTCAGAACATTTCTTCAGAGCTATCAGCCCAAAGGAAAAAAAGCGCCGCACCACCACCGGGTGGGCTCGAACCTCCAACCTTTCGGTTAACAGCCGATCGCGCTAGCCAATTGCGCCACGGAGACAGTCGTGCTCCACTCTCACCACCATCAGAACATATCTTCAAAGCTATCAGCGCAAAGAAAAAAGCAACACACCACTCCCGGGAGGGCTCGAACCTCCGAACCTTTCGTTAACAGCCATCGCGCTAGCCAATTGCGCCACGGAGACAGTCATGCTCCACTCTCACCACCATCAGAACATATCTTCAAAGCTATCAGCCCAAAGAAAAAAAAGCGCCGCACCACCACCGGGTGGGCTCGAACCTCCAACCTTTCGGTTAACAGCCGATCGCGCTAGCCAATTGCGCCACGGAGACAGTCGTGCTCCACTCTCACCACCATCAGAACATATCTTCAAAGCTATCAGCGCAAAGAAAAAAAGCAACACACCACTTCGGGTGGGCTCGAACCTCCAACCTTTCGGTTAACAGCCGATCGCGCTAGCCAATTGCGCCACGGAGACAGTCGTGCTCCACTCTCACCACCGTCAGAACATTTCTTCAGAGCTATCAGCCCAAGGAAAAAAAAGCGCCGCACCACCACCGGGTGGGCTCGAACCTCCAACCTTTCGGTTAACAGCCGATCGCGCTAGCCAATTGCGCCACGGAGACAGTCGTGCTCCACTCTCACCACCATCAGAACATATCTTCAAGCTATCAGCGCAAAGAAAAAAGCAACACACCACCACCGGGTGGGCTCGAACCTCCAACCTTTCGGTTAACAGCCGATCGCGCTAGCCAATTGCGCCACGGAGACAGTCATGCTCCACTCTCACCACCGTCAGAACATTTCTTCAGAGCTATCAGCCCAAAGAAAAAAAAGCGCCGCACCACCACCGGGTGGGCTCGAACCTCCAACCTTTCGGTAACAGCCGATCGCGCTAGCCAATTGCGCCACGGAGACAGTCCGTGCTCCACTCTCACCACCATCAGAACATATCTTCAAAGCTATCAGCGCAAAGAAAAAAGCGCCGCACCACCATCCGGGTGGGCTCGAACCTCCAACCTTTCGGTTAACAGCCGATCGCGCTAGCCAATTGCGCCACGGAGACAGTCCTGCTCACTCTCACCACCATCAGAACATTTCTTCAGAAGCTATCAGCCCAAAGAAAAAGAAGCGCCGCACCACCACCGGGTGGGCTCGAACCTCCAACCTTTCGGTTAACAGCCGATCGCGCTAGCCAATTGCGCCACGGAGACAGTCGTGCTCCACTCTCACCACCATCAGGACATATCTTCAGAGCTATCAGCCCAAAGAAAAAAAAGCGCCGCACCACCACCGGAGTGGGCTCGAACCTCCAACCTTTCGGTTAACAGCCGATCGCGCTAGCCAATTGCGCCACGGAGACAGTCGTGCTCCACTCTCACCACCATCAGAACATATCTTCAAAGCTATCAGCGCAAAGAAAAAAAGCAACACACCACTCCCGGGAGGGCTCGAACCTCCAACCTTTCGGTTAACAGCCGATCGCGCTAGCCAATTGCGCCACGGAGACAGTCGTGCTCCACTCTCACCACCATCAGAACATATCTTCAAAGCTATCAGCGCCAAAGAAAAAAAAGCCAACACACCACTCCCGGGAGGGCTCGAACCTCCAACCTTTCGGTTAACAGCCGATCGCGCTAGCCAATTGCGCCACGGAGACAGTCATGCTCCACTCTCACCACCGTCAGAACATTTCTTCAGAGCTATCAGCCCAAAGAAAAAAAGCGCCGCACCACCACCGGGTGGGCTCGAACCTCCAACCTTTCTTTAACAGGCCGATCGCGCTAGCCATTGCGCCACGGAGACAGTCTGCTCCTACTCTCACCACATCAGAACATATCTTCAAAGCTATCAGCCCAAAGAAAAAAGCGCCGCACCACCATCGGGTGGCTCGAACCTCCAACATTTCGGTTAACAGCCGATCGCGCTAGCCAATTGCGCTACGGAGACAGTCCTGCTTCCACTCTCACCACCCTCAGAACTTTCTTCAGAGCTATCAGCCCAAAGAAAAAGAAGCGCCGCACCACCACCGGGTGGGCTCGAACCTCAACCTTTCGGTTAACAGCCGATCGCGCTAGCCAATTGCGCCACGGAAGACAGTCCTGCTCCACTCTCACCACCATCAGAAACGTATCTTCAGAGCTATCAGCTCAAAGAAAAAAAGCAACCACACCACCCGGGATGGGCTCGAACCTCCAGCCTTTCGGTTAACAGCCGATCGCGCTAGCCAATTGCGCCACGGAGACAGTCATGCTCCACTCTCAACCACCGTCAGAAACATGTCTTCAGAGCTATCAGCGCCCAAGAAAAAAAGCGCCGAACCCCCCCGGGTGGGCTCGAATCCTCCAACCTTTCGGTTACAGCAGCCGATCGCGCGAGCCAATTGCGCCACGGAGACAGTCATGCTCCACTCTCACCTACCGTCAGAACATATCTTCAAAGCTATCAAGCCCAAAGAAAAAAAAAGCGCCCGCACCACCATCGGGTGGGCTCGAACCTCCAACCTTTCGGTTAACAAGCCGATCGCGCTAGCCAATTGCGCCACAGAGACAGTCGTGCTCCACTCTCACCACCATCAGAACATTTCTTCAGAGCTATAAGCCCAAAGAAAAAAGCAGCCGCACCACCACCGGGAGGGCTCGAACCTCCAACCTTTCGGTTAACAGGCCGATCGCGCTAGCCAATTGCGCCACGGAGACAGTCGTGCTTCACTTCACCACCGTCAGAACTTTCTTCAGAGCTATCGCCCAAAGAAAAAAAAGCGCCACACCACCCCGGGAGGGCTCGAACCTCCAACCTTTTCGGTTAACAGCCGACGCGCTAGCCGATTGCGCCACAGGAGACAGTCGTGCTCCACTCTCACCACCTCAGAACAATATCTCAAAGCTATCATCGCAAAAGAAAAAAGCGACACACCACTCCGGGGGGCTCGAACCTCCAACCTTTCGTGAACAGCCAATCGCGCTAGCCAATTGCGCACGGAGACAGTCGTGCTCCACTCTCACCACCGTCAGAACATTTCTTCAGAGCTATCAGCCCAAAGAAAAAAAAAAGGCAGCCGCACCACCACCGGTGGGCTCGAACCTCCAACCTTTCGGTTAACAGCCGATCGCGCTAGCCAATTTGCGCCACGGAGACAGTCGTGCTCCACTCTCACCACCAGTCAGAACATATTCTTCAAGAGCTATCAGCCCAAAGAAAAAAAGCGCCGCACCACCACCGGGTGGGCTCGAACCTCCAACCTTTCGGTTAACTAGCCGATCGCCGCTAGCCAAATTGCGCCACGGAGACAGTCCTGGTCTACTCTCACCACCATCAGAACATATCTTCAAAGCTATCAGCCCAAAGAAAAAAAAGCGGCGCACCCCCACCGGGTGGGCTCGTACCTACAGCCTTTCGGTTAATAGCCGATCGCTCGAGCCAATTGCGCCACGGAGACAGGCGTGCTCCACTCTCACCACCGTCAGAACATTTCTTCAGAGCTGTCAGCCCAAAGGAAAAAAAGCGCCGGACCACCACCGGGTGGGCTCGGACCTCCAACCTTTTTTTTAACAGTCGATCGCGCTAGCCAATAGCGCCACGGAATAAGTCGTGCTCCACTCTCACCACCAACAGAACATATCTTCAAAGCTCTCAGCGCAATGAAAAAGCAACACACCACTCCCGGGAGGGCTTGAACTTCGAACCTTTCGGTTAACAGCCGATCGCGCTAGCAAATTGCGCCACGGAGACAGTCATGCTCACTCTCACCACCGTCAGAACATTTCTTCAGAGCTATCAGCCCAACGAAAAAAAAGCGCCGCACCACCATCGGGTGGGCTCGAACCTCCAACCTTTCGTTTAACAACCGATCGCGCTAGCCAATTGCGCCACGGAGACAGTCGTGCTCCACTCTCACCACCGTCAAAACATTTCTTCAGAGCTATCATCCCAAAGAAAAAAAGCGCCGCACCACCACCGGGAGGGCTCGAACCTCTAACCTTTCGGTTAACAGCCGAACGGGCTAGCCGATTGTGCCACGCAGACAGCCGTGCTCCACTCTCACCACCGTCAGAACATTTCTTCAGAGCTATCAGCCCAAAGAAAAAAAAGCGCCGCACGACCACCGGGAGGGCTCGAACCTACAACCTTTCGGTTAACAGCCGGTCGCGCTAGCCAATTGCGCCACGGAGACATTCGTGCTCCACTCCCACCACCATCAGAACATACCTTCAAAGCTATCAGCCCAAAGAAAAAAAGCGACGCACCTCCACCGGGTGGGCTCGAACCTCCAACCTTTCGGTTAACAGCCGATCGCGCTAGCCAAATGGGCCACGGAGACAGTCGTGCTCCACTCTCACCACCATCAGAACATATCTTCAAAGCTATCAGTGCAAAGAAAAAAAAGCAACATACCACTTCGGGAGCGCTCGAACCTCCAAACTTTCAGTTAACAGCCAATCGCGCTAGCCAATTGCGCCACGGAGACAGTCGTGCTCCACTCTCACCACCGTCAGAACATTTCTTCAGAGCTATCAGCCCAAAGGAAAAAAAGCGCCGCACCACCACCGGGTGGGCTCGAGCGTCAACCTTTCGGTTAATAGCCCATCGCGCTAGCCAATTACGCCACGGAGACAGTCGTGCTCCACTCTCACCACCATCAGAACATATCTTCAAAGCTGTCAGCGCAAGGAAAAAAGCAACACACCACCACCAGGTGGGCTCGAACCTCCAACCTTTCCGTTAACAGCCCATCGCGCTAGCCAATTGCGCCACGGAGACAGTCATGCTCCACTCTCACCACCGTCAGAACATTTCTTCAGTGCTTTCAGCTCAAAGAAAAAAAAGCGCCGCACCACCACCGGGTGGGCTCGAACCTCCAACCTTTTGGTTAATAGCCCATTGCGCTAGCCAATTACGCCACGGAGACTGTCGTACTCCACTCTCACCACCATCAGAACATATCTTCAGAGCTATAAGCGCAAAGAAAAAAAAGCAACACACCACTCCCAGGAGGGCTCGAACCTCCAACCTTTCGGTTAACAGCCGATCGCGCTAGCCAATTGCGCCACGGAGACAGTCCTGCCCCACTCTCACCACCATCAGAACAAATCTTCAAAGCTATCAGCCCATAGAAAAAAAAGCCCGCACCACCACCGGGTAGGTTCGAACCTCCAACCTTTTCGATAACAGCCAATCGCGCTAGCCAATTGCGCCACGGAGACAGTCATGCTCCACTCTCACCACCATCAGAACATTTCTTCAAAGCTATCAGCCCAAAGAAAAAAAAGCGCCGCACCACCATCGGGTGGGCTCGAACCTCCAACCTTTCGGTTAGCAGCCGATCGCGCTAGCCAATTGCGCCACGGAGACAGTCCTGCTCCACTCTCACCACCATCAGAACATATCTTCAAAGCTATCAGCCCAAAGAAAAAAAAAGCGCCGCACCACCAACAGGTGGGCTCGAACCTCCTACCTTTCGGTTAACAGCCGATCGCGCCAGCCAATTGTGCCACGGAGACAGTCGTGCTCCACTGTCACCCCCGTCAGAACATTTCTTCAGAGCTACCAGTCCAAAGAAAAAGAAGCGCTGCACCACCACCGGGTGGACTCGAACCTCCAACCTTTCGGTTAAGAGCCGATCGCGCTAGCCAATTGCGCCACGGAGACAGTCGTGCTCCACTCTCACCACCATCAGGACATATCTCCAAAGCTATCAGCGCAAAGAAAAAAGCGACACACCACTCCCGGGAGGGCTCCAAACTCCAATGTTTTGGTTAACAGCCGAACGTGCTAGCCAATTGCGCCACAGAGACAGTCGTGCTTCAATCTCACCACCGTCAGAACATTTCTCCAAAGCTATCAGCGCAAAAAAAAAGCGCCGCACCACTCCCGGGAGGGCTCGAAACTCCAATTTTTCGGTTAACAGCCGAACGTGCTAGCCAATTGCGCCACGGAGACAGTCGTGCTCCACTCTCACCACCGTCAGAACATTTCTTCAGAGCTATCAGCCCAAATAAAAAAAAGTGCCGCCCCACCACCGGGTGGGCTCGAATCTCCAACCTTTCAGTTAACAGCCAATTGCGCCACGGAGACAGTCGTGCTCCACTCTCACCACCGTCAGAACATTTCTTCAGAGCTATCAGCCCAAAGAAAAAAAAGCGCCGCACCACCATCGGGTGGGCTCGAACCTCCAACCTTTCGGTTAACAGCCCATCGCGCTAGTCAATTGCGCCACGGAGACAGTCATGCTCCAGGCTCACCACCGTCAGAACATTTCTTCTGAGCTATCAGCTCAAAGAAAAAAAAGCGCCGCACCACCACCGGGTGGGCTCGAACCTCCAACCTTTCGGTTAACAGCCAATCGCGCTAGCCAATTGCGCCACGGAGACAGTCGTGCTCCACTCTCACCACCAGTCAAACATTTCTTCAGAAGCTATCAGCCCAAAGAAAAAAAAGCGCCGCACCACCACCGGGTAGGCTCGAACTCCAACCTTCGGTTAACAGCCCGATCGCGCTAGCCAATTACGCCACGGAGACAGTCCGTGCTCCACTCTCACCACCATCAGAACATATCTTCAAAGCTATCAGCCCAAAGAAAAAAAAGCAACACACCACTCCGGGTAGGCTCGAACCTCCAACCTTTCAGGTTAACAGCCGATCGCGCTAGCCATTGCGCCACGAGACAGTCGTGCTCCACTCTCACCACCATCAGAACATATCTCAAAGCTATCAGCCCAAAGAAAAAAGCAACGCCGCACCCCACCGCGTGGGCTCGAACCTCCAACCTTTCCGGTTAACGCCGATCGGGCGCTAGCCAATTGCGCCACGGAGACAGTCGTGCTCCATCTCCACCACCATCAGAACATATCTTCAAAGCTATCAGCCCAATGAAAAAACAGCAACACACCACTCCCGGGAAGGCTCGAACCTCAACTTTCAGTTAACAGCCGATCGCGCTAGCCAATTGCGCCACGGAGACAGTCGTGCTCCACTCTCCACCTCCGTCAGAACATTTATTCAGGAGCTATCAGCCCAAAGGAAAAAAAAGCGCCGCACCACCTCCGGTGGGCTCGAGCCTCCAACCTTTCGGTTAATAGCCCATCGCGCTAGCCAAGTACGCCACGGAGACAGTCGTGCTCCATTCTCACCACCATCAGAACATATCTTCAAAGCTATCAGCCCAAAGAAAAAAAGCAACACACCACTCCCGGGAGGGCTCGAACCTCCAACCTTTCAGTTAACAGCCGATCGCGCTAGCCAATTGCGCCACGGAGACAGTCGTGCTCCACTCTCACCACCGTCAGAGCATTTCTTCAGAGCTATCAGCCCAAAGGAAAAAAAGCGCCGCACCACCACCGGGTGGGCTCGAGCGTCCAACCTTTCGGTTAATAGCCCATCGCGCTAGCCAATTACGCCACGGAGACAGTCGTGCTCCACTCTCACCACCATCAGAACATATCTTCAAAGCTGTCAGCGCAAGGAAAAAAGCAACACACCACCACCAGGTGGGCTCGAACCTCCAACCTTTCCGTTAACAGCCCATCGCGCTAGCCAATTGCGCCACGGAGACAGTCATGCTCCACTCTCACCACCGTCAGAACATTTCTTCAGTGCTTTCAGCTCAAAGAAAAAAAAGCGCCGCACCACCACCGGGTGGGCTCGAACCTCCAACCTTTTGGTTAATAGCCCATTGCGCTAGCCAATTACGCCACGGAGACTGTCGTGCTCCACTCTCACCACCATCAGAACATATCTTCAGAGCTATAAGCGCAAAGAAAAAAAGCAACGCACCACTCCCAGGAGGGCTCGAACCTCCAACCTTTCGGTTAACAGCCGATCGCGCTAGCCAATTGCGCCACGGAGACAGTCGTGTTCCACTCCCACCACCATCAGAACATATCTTCTAAGCTATCAGTGCAAAGAAAAAAAGCAACACACCTCTCCCGGGAGGGCTCGAACCCCCAACCTTTCGGTTAGCAGCCGAACGCGCTATCCAATTGCGCCATGGAGACAGTCATGCTCCACTCTCACCACCGTCAGAACATTTCTTCAGAGCTATCAGCCCAAAGAAAAAGAAGCGCCGCACCACCATCGGGTGGGCTCGAACCTCCAACCTTCAGTTAACAGCCGATCGCGCTAGCCAATTGCGCCACGGAGACAGTCGTGCTCCACTCTCACCACCGTCAGAACATTTCTTCAGAGCTGTCTGCCCAAAGGAAAAAAAACTTGAATGAAAGGGGGCGTATGTGATGTGTGGTGCGCGTTCAAAGTGCGCGCCTTCGAAAAGTGCGCGAAATTAAAGGATGACCGAGTGCACGTGCTGGGTCGCCTGAACAACGACGACGCCGAGGACCGGTACACGTGAGAGCGTGGAGCGCAAGCATCCAAGACCATAAAGAAACAAGGGCCAATGGCTGATCACCACGGAGTTTTGAAAGGCCAATGAGAACGAGACAAGTGGGCCAGAGCTGAAGCAGGAGCCTGAGCAGACCAGAGCAAGGGGAGTTCGAAGAAGACGGGGCAAGCGGAAGGTCGTCACCGGACCGGGCGCTGAAGATGGGCCGTCGGCGTAGGACCCGAGCCTGCAGGTCTTCAACCGGCCGGGGCCTCCTGCCGTCGTGTTCCCGCTCCAAAGGACCGTGGCCATCCGGTCCTGAACTCCTTTCCAGGGCCTGCGGACTTTGGTTCCGGCAGGCGAGCTACAGCCGTCGGGCTCCGGGCCCGAGCTGTGCGCCCAGCTGCTTGACTAGGTCGACCCTAGTTCCCGGACGCGTCGCCACCAGCCTGCGTTCTCCCGTCTCCGACGTGTCCACGCTCCTCAAGCCGAAACCATCACGATTTGGTAGGGCTTCTCTGACGCGTCACCACCAGCCTGCGTTCTCTCGTCACAGACGGGTCCACACTCCTAAAGCCAGAGCCACCACGTTCCGGCCTGGTTTCTCGACGTGTCGTCAGCAGCCAGCGTTCCTTCATCCCCGTCCTGCCCGCGTCCTGAAGCCGGAATCACCGCGTTCCGGTTTGCTCATCGTCGGCGGAATTCAGCGTGTGGGTGAGACCGAACAGATATCTTGCGCTACTCCCATCACTCAGCCCCTTTCGAACGTTAGGTTTAGTTACTGACTTTGAACGTTTTTGTTGGGTGTTTACAGATGTGTTTCGTCATGTCCAGTCAACTGTTTATTAAGTGTTTTGTTTTGTGAGGAATCTTTGCCTTTTTTTCTTTTCAATTAAACTTTTTGTGTGTTTCTTGGAAACCGAACGGCTTTGTCCTTATTAATAAAACTCTCTGAGGCTCAGCCCGGGAGAAACAAATCAGCAACAAGAACCCGCATCACACACTCCCGGGAGGGCTTGAACCTCGAACCTTTCGGTTAAAAGCCCATCGCGCTAGCCAATTGCGCCACGGAGACAGTCATGCTCCACTCTCACCATCGTCAGAACATTTCTTCAGAGCTATCAGCCCCCCCAAAAAAAGCGCCGCACCACCACCGGGTGGGCTCGAACCTCCAACCTTTCGGTTAATAGCCCATCGCGCTAGCCAATTACGCCACGGAGACAGTCGTGCTCCACTCTCACCACCATCAGAACATATCTTCAAAGCTATCAGCGCAAAGAAAAAAAAAGCAACCCACCACTCCCGGGAGGGCTCGAACCTCCAACCTTTCGGTTAACAGCCGATCGCGCTAGCCAATTGCGCCACGGAGACAGTCGTGCTCCACTCCCACCACCATCAGAACATTTCTTCAGAGCTATCAGCCCAAAGGAAAAAAAGCGCCGCACCACCTCCGGTTGGGCTCGAGCCTCCAACCTTTCGGTTAATAGCCGATCGCGCTAGCCAATTGCGCCACGGAGACAGTCCGTGCTCCACTCTCACCACCATCAGAACATATCTTCAAAGCTATCAGCCCAAAGAAAAAAAGCAACACACCACTCCCGGGAGGGCTCGAACCTCCAACCTTTCAGTTAACAGCCGATCGCGCTAGCCAATTGCGCCACGGAGACAGTCGGCTCCACTCTCACCACCGTCAGAACATTTCTTCAGAGCTATCAGCCCAAAGAAAAAAGCGCCGCACCACCACCGCGGTGGGCTCGAAGCGTCCAACCTTTCGGTTAATAGCCGATCGCGCTAGCCAATTACGCCACGGAGACAGTCCGTGCTCCACTCTCACCACCATCAGAACATATCTTCAAAGCTATCAGCCCAAAGAAAAAAAGCAACACACCACTCCCGGGAGGGCTCGAACCTCCAACCTTTCGTTAACAGCCGATCGCGCTAGCCAATTGCGCCACGGAGACAGTCATGCTCCACTCTCACCACCGTCAGAACATTTCTTCAGAGCTATCAGCCCAAAGGAAAAAAAGCGCCGCACCACCACCGGGTGGGCTCGAGCGTCCAACCTTTCGGTTAATAGCCCATCGCGCTAGCCAATTACGCCACAGAGACAGTCGTGCTCCACTCTCACCACCATCAGAACATATCTTCAAAGCTATCAGCGCAAAGAAAAAAAGCACACACCACTCCCGGTAGGGCTCGAACCTCCAACCTTTTCGGTTACAGCCGATCGCGCTAGCCATTGCGCCACGGAGACAGTCATGCTCCACTCTCACCACCGTCAGAACATTCTTCAGAGCTATCAGCTCAAAGAAAAAAAAGGCACGCACCACCACCGGGTGGGCTCGAACCTCCAACCTTTGGTTAATAGCCCATTCGCGCTAGCCAATTGCGCCACGGAGACTGTCGTGCTCCACTCTCACCACCATCAGAACATATCTTCAGAGCTATAAGCGCAAAGAAAAAAGCAACACACCACTCCCGGAGGGCTCGAACCTCCAACCTTTCGGTTAACAGCCGATCGCGCTAGCCAATTGCGCCACGGAGACAGTCATGCTCCGCTCTCCCCACCATCAGAACATATTCTTCAAAGCTATCAGCCCAAAGAAAAAAAAGCACCGCACCACCACCGGCGTGGGCTCGAACCTCCAACCTTTCGGTTACCAGCCGATCGCGCTAGCCAATTGCGCCACGGAGACAGTCCTGCTCCACTCTCACCACCAGTCAGAACATATCTTCAAAGCTATCAGCCCAATGAAAAAAACAGCAACACACCACTCCCGGGAGGGCTCGAACCTCCACCTTTTCAGTTAACAGCCGATCGCGCTAGCCAATTGCGCCACGGAGACAGTCGTGCTCCACTCTCACCTACCGTCAGAACATTTATTCAGGAGCTATCAGCCAAAGGAAAAAAAGCGCCGCACCACCTCCGGTGGGCTCGAGCCTCAACCTTTCGGTTAATAGCCCATCGCGCTAGCCAAGTACGCCACGGAGACAGTCCGTGCTCCACCTCACCACCATCAGAACATTACTTCAAAGCTATCAGCCAAAGAAAAAAAAGCACAGCACCACATCCCGGAGGGCTCGAACCTCCAACCTTTCAGTTAACAGCCGATCGCGCTAGCCAATTGCGCCACGGAGACAGTCGTGCTCCACTCTCACCACCGTCAGAACATTTCTTCAGAGCTATCAGCCAAAGAAAAAAAAGCGCCGCACCACCATCGGGTGGGCTCGAACCTGCCAACCGTTTCGGTTAACAGCCGATCGCGCTAGGCCAATAGCGCCACGGAGACAGTCCGTGCTCCACTCTCACCACCAGTCAGAACATATCTTCAAGCTATCAGCCCAAAGAAAAAAAAAGCACACGCACCATCACCGGGTGGGCTCGAACCTCCACCTTTCAGGTTAACAGCCGATCGCGCTAGCCAATTGCGCCACGGAGACAGTCCGTGCTCACTCCACCACCATCAGAACATATCTTCAAAGCTATCAGCCCAAAGAAAAAAGCAACACACCACTCCGGGAGGGCTCGAACCTCCAACCTTCGGTTAACAGCCGATCGCGCTAGCCAATTGCGCCATGGAGACAGTCATGCTTCCACTCTCACCACCGTCAGAACATTTCTTCAGAGCTATCAGCCCAAGAAAAAAAGCGCCGCACCACCATCGGGTGGGCTCGAACCTCCAACCTTTCGGTTAACAGCCGATCGCGCTAGCCAATTGCGCCACGGAGACAGTCGTGCTCCACTCTCACCACCGTCAGAACATATCTTCAAAGCTATCAGCCCAAAGAAAAAAAGCGCCGCACCACCACCGGGTGGGCTCGAACCTCCAACCTTTCGGTTAACAGCCGATCGCGCTAGCCAATTGCGCCACGGAGACAGTCCTGCTCCACTCTCACCACCATCAGAACATTTCTTCAGAGCTATCAGCCCAAAGAAAAAAAAGCGCGCACCACCACCGGGTGGGCTCGAACCTCCAACCTTTCGGTTAACAGCCGATCGCGCTAGCCAATTGCGCCACGGAGACAGTCGTGCTCCACTCTCACCACCATCAGAACATATCTTCAAAGCTATCAGCGCAAAGAAAAATGCAACACACCACTCCCGAGAGGGCTCGAACCTCCAACCTTTCGGTTAACAGCCGATCTCGCTAGCCAATTGCGCCACGGAGACAGTCATGCTCCACTCTCACCACCATCAGAACATTTCTTCAAGCTATCAGCCCAAAGAAAAAAAGCGCCGCACCACCATCGGGTGGGCTCGAACTCCAACCTTTCGGTTAGCAGCCGATCGCGCTAGCCAATTGCGCCACGGAGACAGTCCTGCTCCACTCTCACCACCATCAGAACATATCTTCAAAGCTATCAGCCCAAAGAAAAAAATAGCGCCGCACCACCAACAGGTGGGCTCGAACCTCCTACCTTTCGGTTAACAGCCGATCGCGCCAGCCAATTGTGCCACGGAGACAGTCGTGCTCCACTCTCACCACCGTCAGAACATTTCTTCAAAGCTATCAGCCCAAAGAAAAAAAGCGCCGCACCACCACCGGTGGGCTCGAACCCCTCCAACCTTTCGGTTAACAGCCTGATCGCGCTAGCCCATTGCGCCACGGAGACAGTCCTGCTCCACCTCTCACCACCATCAGAACATATCTTCAAGCTATCCGCCCAATAGAAAAAACCGCAACACACCACTCCGGGTAGGCTCGAACCTCCAACCTTTTCAGTAACAGCCGATCGCGCTAGCCAATTGCGCCACGGAGAGAGTCGTTCTCCACTCCACACCATCAGAACATATCTTCAAAGCTATCAGCCAAAGAAAAAAAAGCACGCCGCACCACTCCGAGTGGGCTCGAACCTCCAACCTTTCGGTTAACACCGATCGCGCTAGCCAATTGCGCCACGGAGACAGTCGTGCTCCACTCTCACCACCATCAGAACATATCTTCAAAGCTATCAGCCCAAAGAAAAAAAAGCAACACCCACCTCGGGCGGGCTCGAACCTCCAACCTTTCGGTTAACAGCCGATCGCGCTAGCCAATTGCGCCACGGAGACAGTCGTGCTCCACTCTCACCACCATCAGAACATATCTTCAAAGCTATCAGCCCAAAGAAAAAAAGCAGCAGCACCACCACCGGGTGGGCTCGAACCTCCAACCTTTCGGTTAACAGCCGATCGCGCTAGCCAATTGCGCCACGGAGACAGTCTGCTCCACTCCACCACCATCAGAACATATCTTCAAGCTATCAGCCAAAGAAAAAAAGCAGCAGCACACCACCGGGTGGCTCGAACCTCCAACCTTTCGGTTAACAGCCGATCGCGCTAGCCAATTGCGCCATGGAGACAGTCCTGCTCCACTCTCACCACCGTCAGAACATTTCTTCAGAGCTATCAGCCCAAAGAAAAAAAAGCGCCGCACCACCACGGGTGGCTCGAACCTCCAACCTTTCGGTTAACAGCCTATCGCGCTAGCCAATTGCGCCACGGAGACAGTCCTGCTCCACTCTCACCACCATCAGAACATATCTTCAAAGCTATCAGCCCAAAGAAAAAAAAGCAACACACCACTCCTGGGAGGGCTCGAACCTCCAACCTTTCGGTTAACAGCCGATCGCGCTAGCCAATTGCGCCACGGAGACAGTCGTGCTCCACTCTCACCACCATCAGCAACATATCTTCAAAGCTATAAGCCCGAAGAAAAAAAAGCGCCGCACCACCTCCGGGTGGGCTCGAGCCTCCAACCTTTCGGTTAATAGCCCATCGCGCTAGCCAATTACGCCACGGAGACAGTCGTGCTCCACTCTCACCACCATCAGAACATATCTTCAAAGCTATCAGCGCAAAGAAAAAAGCAACACACCACTCCCGGGAGGGCTCGAACCTCCAACCTTTCGGTTAGCAGCCGATCGCGCTAGCCAATTGCGCCACGGAGACAGTCATGCTCCACTCTCACCACCATCAGAACATTTCTTCAGAGCTATCAGCCCAAAGAAAAAAAGCGCCGCACCACCACCGCGTGGGCTCGAACCTCCAACCTTTCGGTTACCAGCCGATCGCGCTAGCCAATTGCGCCACGGAGACAGTCCTGCCCCACTCTCACCACCATCAGAACATATCTTCAAAGCTATCAGCCCAATGAAAAAACAGCAACACACCACTCCCGGGAAGGCTCGAACCTCCAACTTTTCAGTTAACAGCCGATCGCGCTAGCCAATTGCGCCACGGAGACAGTCGTGCTCCACTCTCACCTCCGTCAGAACATTTATTCGGAGCTATCAGCCCAAAGGAAAAAAAGCGCCGCACCACCTCCGGTTGGGCTCGAGCCTCCAACCTTTCGGTTAATAGCCCATCGCGCTAGCCAAGTACGCCACGGAGACAGTCGTGCTCCATTCTCACCACCATCAGAACATATCTTCAAAGCTATCAGCCCAAAGAAAAAAAAGCAACACACCACTCCCGGGAGGGCTCGAACCTCCAACCTTTCAGTTAACAGCCGATCGCGCTAGCCAATTGCGCCACGGAGACAGTCATGCTCCACTCTCACCACCGTCAGAACATTTCTTCAGAGCTATCAGCCCAAAGGAAAAAAAGCGCCGCACCACCACCGGGTGGGCTCGAGCGTCCAACCTTTCGGTTAATAGCCCATCGCGCTAGCCAATTACGCCACGGAGACAGTCGTGCTCCACTCTCACCACCATCAGAACATATCTTCAAAGCTATCAGCGCAAAGAAAAAAGCAACACACCACCCCGGTGGGCTCGAACCTCCAACCTTTCGGTTAACAGCCCATCGCGCTAGCCAATTGCGCCACGGAGACAGTCATGCTCCACTCTCACCACCGTCAGAACATTTCTTCAGGCTATCAGCTCAAAGAAAAAAAAGGCCGCACCACCACCGGGTGGGCTCGAACCTCCAACCTTTTGGTTAATAGCCCATTGCGCTAGCCAATTACGCCACGGAGACTGTCGTGCTCCACTCTCACCACCATCAGAACATATCTTCAGAGCTATAAGCGCAAAGAAAAAAAGCAACGCACCACTCCCAGGAGGGCTCGAACCTCCAACCTTTCGGTTAACAGCCGATCGCGCTAGCCAATTGCGCCACGGAGACAGTCGTGTTCCACTTCCACCACCATCAGAACATATCTTCTAAGCTATCAGTGCAAAGAAAAAAGCAACACACCTCTCCCGGGAGGGCTCGAACCCCCAACCTTTCGGTTAGCAGCCGAACGCGCTATCCAATTGCGCCATGGAGACAGTCATGCTCCACTCTCACCACCGTCAGAACATTTCTTCAGAGCTATCAGCCCAAAGAAAAAGAAGCGCCGCACCACCATCGGGTGGGCTCGAACCTCCAACCTTTCAGTTAACAGCCGATCGCGCTAGCCAATTGCGCCACGGAGACAGTCGTGCTCCACTCTCACCACCGTCAGAACATTTCTTCAGAGCTGTCTGCCCAAAGGAAAAAAAGCGCCGGACCACCACCGGGTGGGCTCGGACCTCCAACCTTTTCGTTAACAGTCGATCGCGCTAACCAATTGCGCCACGGAAAGAGTCGTGCTCCACTCTCACCACCAACAGGACATTTCTTCAGAGCTGTCAGCCCAAAGGAAAAAAAGCGCCGGACCACCACCATGTGGGCTCGGACCTCCAAACTTTTCGTTAACAGTCGATCGCGCTAACCAATTGCGCCACGGAAAGAGTCGTGCTCCACTCTCACCACCAACAGGACATATCTACAAAGCTCTCAGCGCAATGAAAAAGCAACACACCACTCCCGGGAGGGCTTGAACCTCGAACCTTTCGGTTAAAAGCCGATCGCGCTAGCCAATTGCGCCACGGAGACAGTCATGCTCCACTCTCACCACCGTCAGAACATTTCTTCAGAGCTATCAGCCCAACGAAAAAAAAGCGCCGCACCACCATCGGGTGGGCTCGAACCTCCAGCCTTTCGGTTAACAGCCCATCGCGCTAGCCAATTGCGCCACGGAGACAGTCATGCTCCACTCTCACCACCGTCAGAACATTTCTTCAAGCTATCTAGCCCAAAGAAAAAAAGCGCCGCACCACCATCGGGTGGGCTCGAACCTCCAACCTTTCGGTTAACAGCCAATCGCGCTAGCCAATTAGCGCCACGGAGACAGTCGTGCTCCACTCTCACCACATCAGAACATATCTTCAAGCTATCAGCCCAAAGAAAAAAAAGCGCCGCACCACCACCGGGTGGGCTCGAACCTCCAACCTTTCGGTTAACAGCCGATCGCGCTAGCCAATGCGCCACGGAGACAGTCCTGCTCCACTCTCACCACCATCAGAACATATCTTCAAAGCTATCAGCCCAAAGAAAAAAAAGCAACACACCACTCCTGGGAGGCTCGAACCTCCAACCTTTCAGTTAACAGCCGATCGCGCTAGCCAATTGCGCCACGGAGACAGTCGTGCTCCACTCTCACCACCAGTCAGAACATTTCTTCAGAGCTATCAGCCCAAAGAAAAAAAGCGCCGCACCACCATCCGGGTGGGCTCGAACCTCCAACCTTTCGGTTAACAGCCGATCGCGCTAGCCAATTGCGCCACGGAGACAGTCATGCTCCACTCTCACCACCAGTCAGAACATTCTTCAGAGCTATCAGCCCAAAGAAAAAAAGCGCAGCACCACCACCGGGTGGGCTCGAACTCCAACCTTTCGGTTAACAGCCCATCGCGCTAGCCAATTGCGCCACGGAGACAGTCGTGCTCCACTCTCACCACCGTCAGAACATTTCTTCAGAGCTATCAGCCCAAAGAAAAAAAGCGCCGCACCACCACCGGGTGGGCTCGAACCTCCAACCTTTCGGTTAACAGCCGATCGCGCTAGCCAATTGCGCCACGGAGACAGTCCTGCTCCACTCTCACCACCATCAGAACATATCTTCAAAGCTATCAGCCCAAAGAAAAAAAAGCAACACACCACTCCCGGGAGGGCTCGAACCTCCAACCTTTCGGTTAACAGCCGATCGCGCTAGCCAATTGCGCCACGGAGACAGTCGTGCTCCACTCTCACCACCATCAGAACATATCTTCAAAGCTATCAGCGCAAAGAAAAAAAAGCAACACACCACTCCGGGAGGGCTCGAACCTCCAACCTTTCGGTTAACAGCCGATCGCGCTAGCCAATTGCGCCACGGAGACAGTCGTGCTCCACTCTCACCACCATCAGAACATATCTTCAAAGCTATCAGCGCAAAGAAAAAAAGCAACACACCACTCCCGGGAGGGCTCGAACCTCCAACCTTTCGGTTAACAGCCGATCGCGCTAGCCAATTGCGCCACGGAGACAGTCATGCTCCACTCTCACCACCAGTCAGAACATTTCTTCAGAGCTATCAGCCCAAAGAAAAAAAAGCGCCGCACCACCACCGGGTGGGCTCGAACCTCCAACCTTTCGGTTAACAGCCGATCGCGCTAGCCAATTGCGCCACGGAGACAGTCGTGCTCCACTCTCACCACCATCAGAACATATCTTCAAAGCTATCAGCCCAATGAAAAAAACAGCAACACACCACTCCCGGGAAGGCTCGAACCTCCAACTTTTCAGTTAACAGCCGATCGCGCTAGCCAATTGCGCCACGGAGACATTCGTGCTCCACTCTCACCTCCGTCAGAACATTTATTCGGAGCTATCAGCCCAAAGGAAAAAAAGCGCCGCACCACCTCCGGGTGGGCTCGAGCCTCCAAACTTTCGGTTAATAGCCCATCGCGCTAGCCAAGTACGCCACGGAGACAGTCGTGCTCCATTCTCACCACCATCAGAACATATCTTCAAAGCTATCAGCCCAAAGAAAAAAAAGCAACACACCACTCCCGGGAGGGCTCGAACCTCCAACCTTTCAGTTAACAGCCGATCGCGCTAGCCAATTGCGCCACGGAGACAGTCGTGCTCAACTTTCACCACCGTCAGAACATTTCTTCAGATCTATAAGCCCAAAGGAAAAAAAGCGCCGCACCACCGACGGGTGGGCTCGAGCGTCCAACCTTTCGGTTACCAGCCGATCGCGCTACCCAATTGCGCCATGGAGACAGTCCTGCTCCACTCTCACCACCATCAGTACATATCTTCAAAGCTATCAGCCCAAAGAAACAAAAGCAACACACCACTCCCGGGAGGGCTCGAACCTCCAACCTTACAGTTAACAGCCAATCGCGCGAGCCAATTGCGCCACGGAGACAGTCGTGCTCCTATCTAACCACCATCAGAACACATCTTCAAACCCATAAGTGCAAAGAAAAAAGACACACACCACTCCCGGGAGGGCTCGAAACTCCAATTTTTCGGTTAACAGCCAAACGTGCTAGCCAATTGCGCCACGGAGACAGTCGTGCTCTACTCTCACCACCGTCAAAACATTTCTTAAGAGCTATCAGCCTAAAGAAAAAAAAGCAACACAACACTCCCGGGAGGGCTCGAACCTCCAACCTTACAGTTAACAGCCGATCGCGCTAGCCAATTGCGCCACGGAGACAGTCGTGCTCCACTCCACCACATCAGAACATATCTTCAAAGCTATCAGTGCAAAGAACAAAGCAACACACCACTCCTGGGAGGGCTCGAAACTCCAACTTTGGGTTAACAGCCGAACGTGCTAGCCAATTGCGCCACGGAGACAGTCGTGCTCTACTCTCACCACCGTCAGAACATTCTTAAGAGCTATCAGCCGAAAGAAAAAAAGCAACACAACACTCCCAGGAGGGCTCGAACCTCCAACCTTACAGTTAACAGCCGATCGCGCTAGCCAATGGCGCCACGGAGACAGTCGTGCTCCACTCTCACCACACTCAGAACATATCTTCAAAGCTATCAGTGCAAAGAACAAAGCAACACACCACTCCCGGGAGGGCTCGAAACTTCAAGTTTTGTGGTTAACAGCCGAACGTGCTAGCCAATTGCGCCACGGAGACAGTCGTGCTCTACTCTCACCACCGTCAGAACATTTCTTCAAAGCTATCAGCCCAATGAAAAAAAGCGCCGCACCACCACCGGGTGGGCTCGAACCTCCAACCTTTCGGCTTAACAGCCAATCGCGCTAGCCAATTGCGCCACGGAGACAGTCGTGCTCCACTCTCACCACCATCAGAACATATCTTCAAAGCTATCAGCCAAAGAAAAAAAGACGCCGCACCACCACCGCGGTGGGCTCGAACCTCCAACCTTTCGGTTAACAGCCGATCGCGCTAGCCAATTGCGCCACGGAGACAGTCGTGCTCCACTCTCACCACCATCAGAACATATCTTCAAAGCTATCAGCCCAAAGAAAAAAAAGCAACACACCACTCCCGGGAGGGCTCGAACCTCCAACCTTTCAGGTTAACAGCCGATCGCGCTAGCCAATTGCGCCACGGAGACAGTCGTGCTCCACTCTCACCACCGTCAGAACATATCTTCAGAGCTATCAGCCCAAAGAAAAAAAGCGCCGCACCACCACCGGGTGGGCTCGAACCTCCAACCTTTCGGTTACCAGCCGATCGCGCTAGCCAATTGCGCCACGGAGACAGTCCTGCTCCACTCTCACCACCATCAGAACATATCTTCAAAGCTATCAGCGCAAAGAAAAAAAGCAACACACCACCCCGGGAGGGCTCGAACCTCCAACCTTTCGGTTAACAGCCGATCGCGCTAGCCAATTGCGCCACGGAGACAGTCGTGCTCCACTCTCACCACCGTCAGAACATTTCTTCAGAGCTATCAGCCCAAAGAAAAAAAAGCGCCGCACCACCATCGGGTGGGCTCGAACCTCCAACCTTTCGGTTAACAGCCCATCGCGCTAGCCAATTGCGCCACGGAGACAGTCGTGCTCCACTCTCACCACCGTCAGAACATTCTTCAGAGCTATCAGCCCAAAGAAAAAAAGCGCCGCACCACCACCGGGTGGGCTCGAACCTCCAACCTTTCGGTTAACAGCCGATCGCGCTAGCCAATTGCGCCACGGAGACAGTCCTGCTCCACTCTCACCACCATCAGAACATATCTTCAAAGCTATCAGCCCAAAGAAAAAAAAGCGACACACCACTCCGGGAGGGCTCGAACCTCCAACCTTTCAGGTTAACAGCCATCGCGCTAGCCAATTGCGCCACGGAGACAGTCGTGCTCCACTCTCACCACCATCAGAACATATCTTCAAAGCTATCAGCCCAAAGAAAAAAAGCACCGCACCACCACCGCGTGGGCTCGAACCTCCAACCTTTCGGTTAACAGCCGATCGCGCTAGCCAATTGCGCCACGGAGACAGTCCTGCTCCACTCTCACCACCATCAGAACATATCTTCAAAGCTATCAGCGCAAAGAAAAAAGCAACACACCACTCCCGGGAGGGCTCGAACCTCCAACCTTTCGGTTAACAGCCGATCGCGCTAGCCAATTGCGCCACGGAGACAGTCATGCTCCACTCTCACCACCGTCAGAACATTTCTTCAGAGCTATCAGCCCAAAGAAAAAAAAGCGCCGCACCACCATCGGGTGGGCTCGAACCTCCAACCTTTCGGTTAACAGCCGATCGCGCTAGCCATTGCGCCACGAGACAGTCGTGCTCACTCTCACCACCATCAGAACATTCTTCAAAGCTATCAGCCCAAAGAAAAAAAGCAACACACCACTCCCGGGAGGGCTCGAACCTCCAACCTTCGGTTAACAGCCGATCGCGCTAGCCAATTGCGCCAAGGAGACAGTCGTGCTCCACTCTCACCACCGTCAGAACATTTCTCTTCAGAGCTATCAGCCAAAGAAAAAAAGCGCCGCACCACCCCGGGGGGCTCGAACCTCCACCTTTCGGTTAACATCCGATCGCGCTAGCCAATTGCGCCACGGAGACAGTCCTGCTCCACTCTCGACCACCATCAGAACATATCTTCAAAGCTATCAGACCCAAAGAAAAAAAAGCACCGCCACTCCCGGGAGGGCTCGAACCTCCACCTTCAGTTAACAGCCGATCGCGCTAGCCAATTTGCGCCACGGAGACAGTCGTGCTCCATTCTCACCACCATCAGAACATATCTTCAAAGCTATTAGCGCAAAGAAAAAAGCAACACACCACTCCCGGGAGGACTTGAACCCCCAACCTTTTGGTTAGCAGCCGATCGCGCTGGCCAATTGCGCCACGGAGACAGTCATGCTCCGCTCTCCCCACCATCAGAACATTTCTTCAAAGCTATCAGCCCAAAGAAAAAAAAGCACCGCACCACCACCGCGTGGGCTCGAACCTCCAACCTTTCGGTTACCAGCCGATCGCGCTAGCCAATTGCGCCACGGAGACAGTCCTGCCCCACTCTCACCACCATCAGAACATATCTTCAAAGCTATCAGCCCAATGAAAAAAAAGCAACACACCACTCCCGGGAAGGCTCGAACCTCCAACTTTCAGTTAACAGCCGATCGCGCTAGCCAATTGCGCCACGGAGACAGTCGTGCTCCACTCTCACCACCGTCAGAAACATTTCTTCAGAGCTATCAGCCCAAAGGAAAAAAAGCGCCGCACCACCGCCGGGTGGGCTCGAACCTCCAACCTTTCGGTTAACAGCCGATCGCGCTAGCCAATTGCGCCACGGAGACAGTCCGTGCTCCACTCTCACCACCATCAGAACATATCTTCAAAGCTATCAGCCCAAAGAAAAAAAAGCAACACACCACTCCCGGGAGGGCTCGAACCTCCAACCTTTCGGTTAACAGCCGATCGCGCTAGCCAATTGCGCCACGGAGACAGTCGTGCTCCACTCTCACCACCATCAGAACATATCTTCAAAGCTATCAGCGCAAAGAAAAAAAGCAACACACCACTCCCGGGAGGGCTCGAACCTCCAACCTTTCGGTTAACAGCCGATCGCGCTAGCCAATTGCGCCACGGAGACAGTCCGTGCTCCACTCTCACCACCATCAGAACATATCTTCAAGAGCTATCAGCCCAAAGAAAAAAAGCGACGCACCACCACCGGGATGGGCTCGAACCTCCAACCTTTCGGTTAACAGCCGATCGCGCTAGCCAATTGCGCCACGGAGACAGTCCTGCTCCACTCTCACCACCGTCAGAACATATCTTCAAGCTATCAGCCCAAAGAAAAAAAGCGCCGCACCACCATCCGGGTGGGCTCGAACCTCCAACCTTTCGGTTAACAGCCCATCGCGCTAGCCAATTGCGCCACGGAGACAGTCGTGCTCCACTCTCACCACCATCACAACATATCTTCAAAGCTATCAGCCCAAAGAAAAAAAGCACCGCACCACCCCGGTGGGCTCGAACCTCCAACCTTTCGGTTACCAGCCGATCGCGCTAGCCAATTGCGCCACGGAGACAGTCCTGCTCCACTCTCACCACCATCAGAACATATCTTCAAAGCTATCAGCCCAAAGAAAAAAAGCAACACACCACTCCGGGAGGGCTCGAACCTCCAACCTTTCGGTTAACAGCCGATCGCGCTAGCCAATTGCGCCACGGAGACAGTCGTGCTCCACTCTCACCACCAGTCAGAACATTCTTCAGAGCTATCAGCCCAAAGAAAAAAAGCGCCGCACCACCACCGGGTGGGCTCGAACCTCCAACCTTTCGGTTAACAGCCCATCGCGCTAGCCAATTGCGCCACGGAGACAGTCCTGCTCCACTCTCACCACCATCAGAACATATCTTCAAGCTATCAGCCCAAAGAAAAAAAAGCACCACACCACTCCGGGAGGGCTCGAACCTCCAACCTTTCGGTTAACAGCCCATCGCGCTAGCCAATTGCGCCACGGAGACAGTCGTGCTCCACTCTCACCACCATCAGAACATTTCTTCAAAGCTATCAGCCCAAAGAAAAAAAGCACCGCACCACCATCCGGTGGGCTCGAACCTCCAACCTTTCGGTTAACAGCCGATCGCGCTAGCCAATTGCGCCACGGAGACAGTCCTGCTCCACTCTCACCACCATCAGAACATATCTTCAAAGCTATCAGCCAAAGAAAAAAAAGCCACACACCACCCCGGGAGGGCTCGAACCTCCAACCTTTCGGTTAACAGCCGATCGCGCTAGCCAATTGCGCCACGGAGACAGTCGTGCTCCACTCTCACCCCCGTCAGAACATTCTTCAGAGCTATCAGCCCAAAGAAAAAAAGCGCCCGCACCACCACCGGGTGGGCTCGAACCTCAACCTTTCGGTTAACAGCCGATCGCGCTAGCCAATTGCGCCACGGAGACAGTCGTGCTCCACTCTCACCACCATCAGAACATATCTTCAAAGCTATCAGCCAAAGAAAAAAAGCAACACCACCACTCCCGGGAGGGCTCGAACCTCCAACCTTTCAGTTAACAGCCATCGCGCTAGCCAATTGCGCCACGGAGACAGTCGTGCTCCACTCTCACCACCGTCAGAACATATCTTCAGAGCTATCAGCCAAAGAAAAAAAAGCGCCGCACCACCACGGGTGGGCTCGAACCTCCAACCTTTCGGTTAACAGCCGATCGCGCTAGCCAATTGCGCCACGGAGACAGTCCTGCTCCACTCTCACCACCATCAGAACATATCTTCAAAGCTATCAGCCCAAAGAAAAAAAGCAACACACCACTCCGGGTGGGCTCGAACCTCCAACCTTTCGGTTAACAGCCGATCGCGCTAGCCAATTGCGCCACGGAGACAGTCCTGCTCCACTCTCACCACCGTCAGAACATTTCTTCAGAGCTATCAGCCCAAAGAAAAAAAGCGCCGCACCACCACCGGGTGGGCTCGAACCTCCAACCTTTCGGTTAACAGCCCATCGCGCTAGCCAATTGCGCCACGGAGACAGTCGTGCTCCACTCTCACCACCATCAGAACATATCTTCAAAGCTATCAGCCCAAAGAAAAAAAGCACCGCACCACCACCGGGTGGGCTCGAACCTCCAACCTTTCGGTTAACAGCCGATCGCGCTAGCCAATTGCGCCACGGAGACAGTCCTGCTCCACTCTCACCACCATCAGAACATATCTTCAAAGCTATCAGCCCAAAGAAAAAAAGCAACACACCACTCCTGGGAGGGCTCGAACCTCCAACCTTTCGGTTAACAGCCGATCGCGCTAGCCAATTGCGCCACGGAGACAGTCGTGCTCCACTCTCACCACCATCAGAACATATCTTCAAAGCTATCAGCCAAAGAAAAAAAGCAACACACCACTCCCGGGATGGGCTCGAACCTCCAACCTTTCGGTTACAGCCGATCGCGCTAGCCAATTGCGCCACGGAGACAGTCGTGCTCCACTCTCACCACCATCAGAACATATCTTCAAAGCTATCAGCCCAAAGAAAAAAAGCAACACACCACTCCCGGGAGGGCTCGAACCTCCAACCTTTCAGTTAACAGCCGATCGCGCTAGCCAATTGCGCCACGGAGACAGTCGTGCTCCACTCTCACCACCGTCAGAACATTCTTCAGAGCTATCAGCCCAAAGGAAAAAAAGCGCCGCACCACCACCGGGTGGGCTCGAGCGTCCAACCTTTCGGTTAATAGCCCATCGCGCTAGCCAATTACGCCACGGAGACAGTCGTGCTCCACTCTCACCACCATCAGAACATATCTTCAAAGCTATCAGCCCAAGAAAAAAAGCGCAGCACACCACTCCGGGTGGGCTCGAACCTCCAACCTTTCGGTAACAGCCGATCGCGCTAGCCAATTGCGCCACGGAGACAGTCCTGCTCCACTCTCACCACCCATCAGAACATATCTTCAAAGCTATCAGCGCAAAGAAAAAAAGCAACACACCACTCCCGGGAGGCTCGAACCTCCAACCTTTCGGTTAACAGCCGATCGCGCTAGCCCAATTGCGCCACGGAGACAGTCCTTGCTCCACTCTCACCACCATCAGAACATATCTTCAAAGCTATCAGCGCAAAGGAAAAAAGCAAACACACCACCCGGGAGGGCTCGAACCTCCAACCTTTCGGTTAACAGCGATCGCGCTAGCCATTGCGCCACGGAGACAGTCGCTGCTCCACTCTCACCACCAGTCAGAATAATTCTTCAGAGCTATCAGCCCAAAGAAAAAAAGCGCCGCACCACCACCGGTGGGCTCGAACCTCCAACCTTTCGGTTAACAGCCAATCGCGCTAGCCAATTGCGCCACGGAGACAGTCGTGCTCCACTCTCACCACCATCAGCAACATATCTTCAGAGCTATCAGCCCAAAGAAAAAAGCACCGCACCACCTCCCGGGTGGGCTCGAACCTCCAACCTTTCGGTAACAGCCGATCGCGCTAGCCAATTGCGCCACGGAGACAGTCGTGCTCCACTCTCACCACCATCAGAACATATTCTTCAAGCTATCAGCCCAAAGAAAAAAAAGCAACACACCACTCCGGTGAGGCTCGAACCTCCAACCTTTCAGTTAACAGCCGATCGCGCTAGCCAATTGCGCCACGGAGACAGTCATGCTCCACTCTCACCACCGTCAGAACATTTCTTCAGAGCTATCAGCCCAAAGGAAAAAAAGCGCCGCACCACCACCGGGTGGGCTCGAGCCTCCAACCTTTCGGTTAACAGCCGATCGCGCTAGCCAATTGCGCCACGGAGACAGTCCTGCTCCACTCTCACCACCATCAGAACATATCTTCAAAGCTATCAGCCCAAAGAAACAAAAGCAACACCACTCCCGGGAGGGCTCGAACCTCCAACCTTACAGTTAACAGCCGATCGCGCGAGCCAATTGCGCCACGGAGACAGTCGTGCTCCACTCTAACCACCATCAGAACATATCTTCAAACCTATAAGTGCAAAGAAAAAAGACACACACCACTCCCGGGAGGGCTCGAAACTCCAATTTTTCGGTTAACAGCCGAACGTGCTAGCCAATTGCGCCACGGAGACAGTCGTGCTCTACTCTCACCACCGTCAAAACATTTCTTAAGAGCTATCAGCCTAAAGAAAAAAAAGCAACACAACACTCCCGGGAGGGCTCGAACCTCCAACCTTACAGTTAACAGCCGATCGCGCTAGCCAATTGCGCCACGGAGACAGTCGTGCTCCACTCTCACCACCATCAGAACATATCTTCAAAGCTATCAGTGCAAAGAACAAAGCAACACACCACTCCGGGAGGGCTCGAACCTCCAACCTTTCGGTTAACAGCCGATCGCGCTAGCCAATTGCGCCACGGAGACAGTCCATGCTCCACTCTCACCACCGTCAGAACATTTCTTCAGAGCTATCAGCCCAAAGGAAAAAAAAGCGCCGCACCACCACCGGGTGGGCTCGAGCCTCCAACCTTTCGGTTAACTAGCCGATCGCGCTAGCCAATTACGCCACAGGAGACAGTCGTGCTCCACTCTCACCACCATCAGAACATATCTTCAAAGCTATCAGCGCAAAGAAAAAAAGCAACACACCACTCCCGGGAGGGGCTCGAACCTCCAACCTTTCGGTTAACAGCCGATCGCGCTAGCCAATTGCGCCACGGAGACAGTCTGCTCCACTCTCACCACCGTCAGAACATTCTTCAGAGCTATCAGCCCAAAGAAAAAAGCGCCGCACCACCATCCGGGTGGGCTCGAAACCTCCAACCTTTCGGTTAACAGCCGATCGCGCTAGCCAATTGCGCCACGGAGACAGTCATGCTCCACTCTCACCACCGTCAGAACATTTCTTCAGAGCTATCAGCCCAAGAAAAAAAAGCGCCGCACCACCACCGGGTGGGCTCGAACCTCCAACCTTTCGGTTAACAGCCATCGCGCTAGCCAATTGCGCCACGGAGACAGTCGTGCTCCACTCTCACCACCATCACACATATCTTCAAAGCTATCAGCCCAAAGAAAAAAAAGCACCGCACCACCACCGCGTGGGCTCGAACCTCCAACCTTTCGGTTAACCAGCCGATCGCGCTAGCCAATTGCGCCACGGAGACAGTCCTGCTCCACTCTCACCACCATCAGAACATATCTTCAAAGCTATCAGCCAAAGAAAAAAAGCAACACACCACTCCCGGAGAGGCTCGAACCTCCAACTTTTCAGTTAACAGCCGATCGCGCTAGCCGAATTGCGCCACGGAGACAGTCGTGCTCCACTCTCACCACCGTCAGAACATTCTTCAGAGCTATCAGCCCAAAGAAAAAAGCGCCGCACCACCACCGGGTGGGCTCGAACCTCCAACCTTTCGGTTAACAGCGATCGCGCTAGCCAATTGCGCCACGGAGACAGTCCTGCTCCACTCTCACCACCATCAGAACATATCTTCAAAGCTATCAGCCCAAAGAAAAAAAGCAACACACCACTCCCGGGATGGGCTCGAACCTCCAACCTTTCGGTTAACAGCCGATCGCGCTAGCCAATTGCGCCACGGAGACAGTCCTGCTCCACTCTCACCACCATCAGAACATATCTTCAAGCTATCAGCCCAAAGAAAAAAAAGCGCCGCACCACCACGGGTGGGCTCGAGCCTCCAACCTTTCGGTTAATAGCCATCGCGCTAGCCAATTACGCCACGGAGACAGTCGTGCTCCACTCTCACCACCATCAGAACATATCTTCAAAGCTATCAGCGCAAAGAAAAAAGCAACACACCACTCCCGGGAGGGCTCGAACCTCCAACCTTTCGGTTAACAGCCCGATCGCGCTAGCCAATTGCGCCACGGAGACAGTCCTGCTCCACTCCACCACCATCAGAACATTCTTCAAAGCTATCAGCCCAAAGAAAAAAAGCGCCGCACCACCACCGGGTGGGCTCGAACCTCCAACCTTTCGGTTAACAGCCGATCGCGCTAGCCAATTGCGCCACGGAGACAGTCGTGCTCCACTCTCACCCCGTCAGAACATTTCTTCAGAGCTATCAGCTCCAAAGAAAAAAGCGCCCGCACCACCACCGGGTGGGCTCGAACCTCCAACCTTTCGGTTAACAGCCGATCGCGCTAGCCAATTGCGCCACGGAGACAGTCCTGCTCCACTCTCACCACCATCAGAACATATCTTCAAAGCTATCAGCCCAAAGAAAAAAGCAACACACCACTCCCGGGAGGGCTCGAACCTCCAACCTTTCGGTTAACAGCCGATCGCGCTAGCCAATTGCGCCACGGAGACAGTCCTGCTCCACTCTCACCACCGTCAGAACATTTCTTCAGAGCTATCAGCCCAAAGAAAAAAAAAGCGCCGCACCACCTCCGGTGGGCTCGAACCTCCAACCTTTCGGTTAACAGCCGATCGCGCTAGCCAATTGCGCCACGGAGACAGTCCTGCTCCACTCTCACCACCATCAGAACATATCTTCAAAGCTATAAGCCCAAAGAAAAAAAGCAACCGCACCACTCCCGGTAGGGCTCGAACCTCCAACCTTCGGTTAACAGCCGATCGCGCTAGCCAATTGCGCCACGGAGACAGTCGTGCTCCACTCTCACCACCATCAGAACATATCTTCAAAGCTATCAGCGCAAAGAAAAAAAAGCAACACACCACTCCCGGAGGGCTCGAACCTCCAACCTTTTCGGTTAACAGCCGATCGCGCTAGCCAATTGCGCCACGGAGACAGTCGTGCTCCACTCTCACCACCATCAAAACATATCTTCAAAGCTATCAGCCTAAAGAAAAAAAAGCAACACACACACTCCCGGGAGGGCTCGAACCTCCAACCTTTACAGTTAACAGCCGATCGCGCTAGCCAATTGCGCCACGGAGGACAGTCGTGCTCCACTCTCACCACCATCAGAACATATCTCAAAGCTATCAGTGCAAAGAACAAAGCAACACACCACTCCCGGGAGGGCTCGAAACTCCAATTTTGTGGTTAACAGCCGAACGTGCTAGCCAATTGCGCCACGGAGACAGTCGTGCTCTACTCTCACCACCGTCAGAACATTTCTTCAAAGCTATCAGCCCAATGAAAAAAAGCGCCGCACCACCACCGGGTGGGCTCGAACCTCCAACCTTTCGCTTAACAGCCAATTGCGCTAGCCAATTGCGCCACGGAGACAGTCGTGCTCCACTCTCACCACCGTCAGAACATTTCTTCAGAGCTATCCGCCCAAAAAAAAAGCGCCGCACCACCATCGGGTGGGCTCGAACCTCCAACCTTTCGGTTAACAGCCCATCGCGCTAGTCAATTGCGCCACGGAGACAGTCATGCTCCAGACTCACCACCGTCAGAACATTTCTTCTGAGCTATCAGCTCAAAGAAAAAAAAGCGCCGCACCACCACCGGGTGGGCTCGTACCTCCAACCTTTCGGTTAACAGCCAATCGCGCTAGCTAATTGCGCCACGGAGACAGTCGTGCTCCACTCTCACCACCATCACAACATATCTT
The DNA here is from genome assembly GCF_013339725.1 of Rhipicephalus microplus. Classification (NCBI taxonomy): domain Eukaryota; kingdom Metazoa; phylum Arthropoda; class Arachnida; order Ixodida; family Ixodidae; genus Rhipicephalus; species Rhipicephalus microplus. Next base: position 35,048 of record NW_023612289.1, read on the forward strand.
CAAAGCTATAAGCCCAAAGAAAAAAAAGCACCGCACCACCACCGCGTGGGCTCGAACCTCCAACCTTTCGGTTACCAGCCGATCGCGCTAGCCAATTGCGCCACGGAGACAGTCCTGCCCCACTCTCACCACCATCAGAACATATCTTCAAAGCTATCAGCCCAATGAAAAAAAAGCAACACACCACTCCCGGGAAGGCTCGAACCTCCAACTTTTCAGTTAACAGCCGATCGCGCTAGCCAATTGCGCCACGGAGACAGTCGTGCTCCACTCTCACCACCGTCAGAACATTTCTTCGGAGCTATCAGCCCAAAGGAAAAAAGAGCGCCGCACCACCTCCGGGTGGGCTCGAGCCTCCAACCTTTCGGTTAATAGCCCATCGCGCTAGCCAATTACGCCACGGAGACAGTCGTGCTCTATTCTCACCACCATCAGAACATATCTTCAAAGCTATGAGCGCAAAGAAAAAGCAACACACCACTCCCGGGAGAACTTGAACCCCCAACCTTTTGGTTAGCAGCCGATTGCGCTGGCCAATTGCGCCACGGAGACAGTGATGCTCCGCTCTCCCCACCATCAGAACATTTCTTCAAAGCTATCAGCCCAAAGAAAAAAAAGCGCCGCACCACCATCGGGTGGGCTCGAACCTCCAACTTTTCGGTTAACAGCCAATCGCGCTAGCCAATTGCGCCACGGAGACAGTCCTGCTTCACTCTCACCACCATCAGAACATATCTTCAAAGCTATCAGCCAAAAGAAAAAAAGACGCCGCACCACCACCGCGTGGGCTCGAACATCCAACCTTTCGGTTAACAGCCGATCGCGCCAGCCAATTGCGCAACGGAGACAGTCGTGCTCCATCTCACCCCCGTCAGAACATTTCTTCAAAGCTATCAGCCCAAAGAAAAAAAAGCAACACACCACTCCCGGGAGGGCTCGAACCTCCAACCTTTCAGTTAACAGCCGATCGCGCTAGCCAATTGCGCCACGGAGACAGTCGTGCTCCACTCTCACCACCGTCAGAACATTTCTTCAGAGCTATCAGCCCAAAGGAAAAAAAGCGCCGCACCACCGACGGGTGGGCTCGAGCGTCCAACCTTTCGGTTACCAGCCGATCGCGCTACCCAATTGCGCCACGGAGACAGTCCTGCTCCACTCTCACCACCATCAGAACATATCTTCAAAGCTATCAGCCCAAAGAAACAAAAGCAACACACCACTCCCGGGAGGGCTCGAACCTCCAACCTTACAGTTAACAGCCGATCGCGCGAGCCAATTGCGCCACGGAGACAGTCGTGCTCCACTCTAACCACCATCAGAACATATCTTCAAACCTATAAGTGCAAAGGAAAAAGACACACACCACTCCCAGGAGGGCTCGAAACTCCAATTTTTCGGTTAACAGCCGAACGTGCTAGCCAATTGCGCCACGGAGACAGTCGTGCTCTACTCTCACCACCGTCAGAACATTTCTTAAGTGCTGCCAGCCTAAAGAAAAAAAGCAACACAACACTCCCGGGAGGGCTCGAACCTCCATCCTTACAGTTAACAGCCGATCGCGCTAGCCAATTGCGCCACGGAGACAGTCGTGCTCCACTCTCACCACCATCAGAACATATCTTCAAAGCTATCAGTGCAAAGAACAAAGCAACACACCACTCCTGGGAGGGCTCGAAACTCCAATTTTGTGGTTAACAGCCGAACGTGCTAGCCAATTGCGCCACGGAGACAGTCGTGCTCTACTCTCACCACCGTCAGAACATTTCTTCAAAGCTATCAGCCCAAAGAAAAAAAAGCGCCGCACCATCACCGGGTGGGCTCGAACCTCCAACCTTTCGGTTAACAACCGATCGCGCTAGCCAATTGCGCCACGGAGACAGTCGTGCTCCACTCTCACCACCGTCAGAACATTTCTTCAGAGCTATCTGCCCAAAGAAAAAAAAGCGCCGCACCACCATCGGGTGGGCTCGAACCTCCAACCTTTCGGTTCACAGCCAATTGCGCTAGCCAATTGCGCCACGGAGACAGTCGTGCTCCACTCTCACTACCGTCAGAACATTTCTTCAGAGCTATCAGCCCAAAGAAAAAAAAGCGCCGCACCACCACCGGGTGGGCTCGAACCTCCAACCTTTCGGTTAACAGCCGATCGCGCTAGCCAATTGCGCCATGGAGACAGTCCTGCTCCACTCTTACCACCATCAGAACATTTCTTCTGAGCTATCTCCCAAAAAAAGCGCCGCACCACCACCGGGTGGGCTCGAACCTCCAACCTTTCGGTTACCAGCCGATCGCGCAAGCCAATTGCGCCACACAGACAATCCTGCTCCACTCTCACCACCATCAGAACATATCTTCAAAGCTATCAGCCCAAAGAAAAAAAAGCAACACACCACTCCCGGGGGGACGGGGGCTCGAACCTCCAACCTTTCAGTTAACAGCCGATCGCGCTAGCCAATTGCGCCACGGAGACAGTCGTGCTCCACTCTCACCACCGTCAGAACATTTCTTCAGAGCTATCAGCCCAAAGGAAAAAAGCGCCGCACCACCGACGGTTGGGCTCGAGCGTCCAACCTTTCAGTTAATAGCCCATCGCGCTAGCCAATTACGCCACGGAGACAGTCGTGCTCCACTTTCACCACCATCACAACATATCTTCAAAGCCATCAGCCCAACCAAAAAAAAGCACCGGACCACCACCGCGTGGGCTCGAACCTCCAACCTTTCGGTTACCAGCCGATCGCGCTACCCAATTGCGCCACGGAGACAGTCCTGCTCCACTCTCACCACCACCAGACCATATCTTCAAAGCTATCAGCCCAAAGAAAAAAAAGCAACACACCACTCCCGGGAGGGCTCGAACCTGCAACCTTACAGTTAACAGCCGATCGCGCGAGCCAATTGCGCCACGGAGACAGTCGTGCTCCACTCTCACCACCATCAGAACATATCTTCAAAGCTATCAGTGCAAAGAAAGAAGCAACACACCACTCCTGGGAGGGCTCGAAACTCCAACCTTTCGGTTAACAGCCGTTCGCGCCAGCCAATTGCGCCATGGAGACAGTCCTGCTCCACTCTCACCACCATCAGAACATATCTTCAAAGCTATCAGCCCAAAGAAAAAAAAGCAACAAACCACTCCTGGGAGGGCTCGAACCTCCAACCTTTCAGTTAACAGCCCCTCGCGCTAGCCATTTGCGCCACGGAGACAGTCGTGCTCCACTCTCACCACCATCACAACATATCTTCAAAGCTATCAGCCCAAAGAAAAAAAGCACTGCACCACCACCGCGTGGGCTCGAACCTCCAACTTTCGGTTAACAGCCAATCGCGCTAGCCAATTGCGCCACGGAGACAGTCGTGCTCCACTCTCACCACCAGTCAGAACATTTCTTCAGAGCTATCAGCCCAAAGAAAAAAAGCGCCGCACCACCACCAGGTGGGCTCGAACCTCCAACCTTTCGGTTAACAGCGATCGCTGCTAGCCAATTGCGCCATGGAGACAGTCTGCTCCTACTCTCACCACCATCAGAACATATCTTCAAAGCTATCAGCCCAAAGAAAAAAAGCAACACATCACTCCGGGAGGGCTCGACCTCCAACCTTTCAGTTAACAGCCGATCGCGCTAGCCAATTGCGCCACAGAGACAGTCGTGCTCCACTCTCACCACCGTCAGAACATTCTTCAGAGCTATCAGCCCAAAGGAAAAAAAAGCGCCGCACCACCACCGGGTGGCTCGAGCGTCCAACCTTTCGGTTAATAGCCATCGCGCTAGCCAATTACGCCACGAGACAGTCGTGCTCCACTCTCACCACCATCAGAACATATCTTCAAAGCTATCAGCCCAAGAAAAAAAGCAGCCGCACCACCACCGGGTGGGCTCGAACCTCCAACCTTTCGGTTAACAACCGATCGCGCTAGCCAATTGCGCCATGGAGACAGTCGTGCTCCACTATCACCACCATCAGAACATATCTTCAGAGCTATCAGCCCAAAGAAAAAAAAGCGCCGCACCACCATCGGGTGGGCTCGAACCTCCAACCTTTCGGTTAACAGCCAATTGCGCTAGCCAATTTGGCCACGGAGACAGTCGTGCTCCACTCTCACCACCGTCAGAACATTTCTTCAGAGCTATCAGCCCAAAGGAAAAAAGCGCCGCACCACCACCGGGTGGGCTCGAACCTCCAACCTTTCGGTTAACAGCCGATCGCGCTAGCCAATTGCGCCACGGAGATAGTCGTGCTCCTTTCTCACCACCAACAGAACATATCTTCAAAGCTATCAGCGCAAAGAAAAAAGCAACACACCACTCCCGGGAGGGCTTGAACCTCGAACCTTTCGGTTAACAGCCGATTGCGCTAGCCAATTGCGCCGCGAAGACAGTCGTGCTCCACTCTCACCACTATCAGAACAAAAGCTATAAGCGCAAAGAAAAAAGCAACACACCACTCCCGAGAGGGCTCGAACATCCAACTTTTCTGTTAACAGCCGATCGCGCTAGCCAATTGCGCCACGGAGACAGTCCTGCTCCACTCTCACCACCATCAGAACATATCTTCAAAGCTATCAGCCGAAAGAAAAAAAAGCGCCGCACCACCACCGGGTGGGCTCGAACCTCCAACCTTTCGGTTAACAGCCGATCGCGCTAGCCAATTGCACCACGGAGACAGTCCCGCCCCACTCTCACAACCACCATAACATATGTTCAAAGCTATCAGCGCAAAAAACACGCAACACACCACTCCCGGGTGGGCTCGAACCTCCAACCTTTCGGTTAACAGCCGATCGCGCTAGCCACTTCCGCCACGGAGACAGTCCTGCTCCACTCTCACCACCGTCAGAACATTGCTTCAGAGCTATCAGCCCAAAGAAAAAAAAGCGCCGCACCACCATCGGGTGGGCTCGAACCTCCAACCTTTCGGTTAATAGCCCATCGCGCTAGACAATTACGCCACGCAGACAGTCGTGCTCTACTCTCACCACCATCAGAACATATCTTCAAAGCTATAAGCGCAAAGAAAAAAAAACAACACACCACTCCCGGGAGGGCTCGAACCTCCAACCTTTCAGTTAACAGCCGATCGCGCTAGACATTGCGCCACGGAGGACAGTCGTGCTCCACTACTCACCACCATCAGAACATACTTCAAAGCTATCAGCGCAAAGAAAAAAGCAGCCAGCACCAGCCCCGGGAGGCTCGAACCTCCAACCTTTCGGTTACCAGCCCGATCGCGCTAGCCAATTGCGCCACGGAGACAGTCATGCTCCACTCTCACCACCGTCAGAACATTCTTCAGAGCTATCAGCCCAAAGAAAAAAAAGGCGCCGCACCACCACCGGGTGGGCTCGAACATCCAACCTTTCGGTTACCAGCCGATCGCGCTAGCCAATTGCGCCACGAGAGACAGTCGTGCTCCCTCTCACCACCATCAGAACATATCTTCAAAGCTATCAGCCCAAAGAAAAAAAAGCAACACACCACTCCCGGGAGGGCTCGAACCTCCAACCTTTCGGTTAACAGCCGATCGCGCTAGCCAATTGCGCCACGGAGACAGTCGTGCTCCACTCTCACCACCGTCAGAACATTTCTTCAGAGCTATCAGCCGCAAAGAAAAAAAGCAACCCACCACTCACGGGAGGGCTCGAACTCCAACCTTTCAGTTAACAGCCGATCGCGCTAGCCAATTGCGCCACGGAGACAGTCCTGCTCTACTCTCACCACCATCAGAACATTATCTTCAAAGCTATCAGCCAAAGAAAAAAAAGCGCCGCACCACCACCGGGTGGGCTCGAACCTCCAACCTTTCGGTTAACAGCCGATCGCGCTAGCCAATTGCGCCACGGAGACAGTCGTGCTCCACTCTCACCACCATCAGAACATATCTTCAAAGCTATCAGCCCAAAGAAAAAAAAGCGCCGCACCACCATCGGGTGGGCTCGAACCTCCAACCTTTCGGTTAACAGCCATCGCGCTAGCCAATTGCGCCACGGAGACAGTCGTGCTCCACTCTCACCACCATCAGAACATATCTTCAAAGCTATCAGCCCAAAGAAAAAAACGCGCAACACACCACTCCGGGTAGGGCTCGAACCTCCAACCTTTCAGGTAACAGCCGATCGCGCTAGCCAATTGCGCCACGGAGCAGTCGTGCTCCACTACCACCACCATCAGAACATATCTTCAAAGCTATCAGCGCAAAGAAAAAAGCAACACACCACCTCCGTGAGAGCTTGAACCTCCAACCTTTCGGTTAACAGCCGATCGCGCTAGCCAATTGCGCCACGGAGACAGTCCTGCTCCACTCTCACCACATCAGAACATATCTTCAAGCTATCAGCCCAAAGAAAAAAAAGCACCGCACACCCACAAGGGTGGGCTCGAACCTCCAACCTTTTCGGTTAACAGCCGATCGCGCTAGCCAATTGCGCCACGGAGACAGTCCTGCTCCACTCTCACCACCATCAGAACATATCTTCAAAGCTATCAGGCCAAAGAAAAAAAGCACCGCACACCACCGGGAGGGGCTCGAACCTCCAACCTTTCGGTAACAGCCGATCGCGCTAGCCAATTGCGCCACGGAGACAGTCGTGCTCCACTCTCACCACCATCAGAACATATCTTCAAAGCTATCAGCGCAAAGAAAAAAGCAACACACCACTCCCGGGAGGGCTCGAACCTCCAACCTTTTCGGTTAACAGCCGATCGCGCTAGCCAATTGCGCCACGGAGACAGTCCTGCTCCACTCTCACCACCATCAGAACATATCTTCAAAGCTATCAGCCGAAAAGAAAAAAAGCGCCGCACCACCACCGGGGGGCTCGAACCTCCAACCTTTCGGTTAACAGCCGATCGCGCTAGCCAATTGCGCCACGGAGACAGTCCCGCCCCACTCTCACAACCACCAGAACATTTCTTCAGAGCTATCAGCCCAAAGAAAAAAAAGCGCCGCACCACCACCGGGTGGGCTCGAACCTCCAAACTTTCGGTTAACAGCCGATCGCGCTAGCCAATTGCGCCATGGAGACAGTCCTGCTCCACTCTCACCACCATCAGATCATATCTTCAAAGCTATCAGCCCAAAGAAAAAAAAGCAACACATCACTCCTGGGAGGGCTCGAACCTCCAAACTTTCGGTTAACAGCCGATCGCGCTAGCCAATTGCGCCATGGAGACAGTCCTTCTCCACTCTCACCACCATCAGATCATATCTTCAAAGCTATCAGCCCAAAGAAAAAAAAGCAACACATCACTCCTGGGAGGGCTCGAACCTCCAACCTTGCAGTTAACAGCCCTACGCGCTAGCCAATTGCGCCACAGAGACAGTCGTGCTCCACTCTCACCACCGTCAGAACATTTCTTCAGAGCTATCAGCCCAAAGGAAAAAAAGCGCCGCACCAGCGACGGTTGGGCTCGAGCGTCCAACCTTTCAGTTAATAGCCCATCGCGCTAGCCAATTACGCCACGGAGACAGTCGTGCTCCACTTTCACCACCATCACAACATATCTTCAAAGCCATCAGCCCAACGAAAAGAAAGCACCGGACCACCACCGCGTGGGCTCGAACCTCCAACCTTTCGGTTACCAGCCGATCGCGCTAGCCCAATTGCGCCACGGAGACAGTCCTGCTCCACTCTCACCACCATCAGAACATATCTTCAAGCTATCAGCCCAAAGAAAAAAAAGCAGCACACCACTCCGGGAGGGCTCGAACCTGCAACCTTACAGTTAACAGCCGATCGCGCTAGCCAATTGCGCCACGGAGACAGTCGTGCTCCACTCTCACCACCATCAGAACATATCTTCAAAGCTATCAGGCAAAGAAAAAAGCAACACACCACTCCCTGGGAGGGCTCGAACCTCCAACCTTTCGGTTAACAGCCGTATCGCGCCTAGCCAATTGCGCCACGGAGACAGTCCTGCTCCACTCTCACCACCATCAGAACATATCTTCAAAGCTATCAGCCCAAAGAAAAAAAAGCAACACACCACTCCAGGGAGGGCTCGAACCTCCAACCTTTCAGTTAACAGCCCATCGCGCTAGCCAATTGCGCCACGGAGACAGTCGTGCTCCACTCTCACCACCGATCAGAACATATCTTCAAGCTATCAGCCCAAAGAAAAAAAGCACCGCACCACCACCGCGTGGGCTCGAACCTCCAACCTTTCGGTTACCAGCGATCGCGCTAGCCAATTGCGCCACGGAGACAGGCCTGCTCCCCTCTCACCACCATCAGAACATATCTTCAAAGCTATCAGCCCAAAGAAAAAAAAGCGCCGCACCACCACCGGGTGGGCTCGAACTTCCAACCTTTCGGTTAATAGCCCATTGCGCTAGCCAATTACGCCATGGAGACAGTCGTGCTCTACTCTCACCACCATCAGACCATATCTTCAAAGCTATAAGCGCAAAGAAAAAAAAGGAACACACCACTCCCTAGAGGGCTCGAACCTCCAACTTTTCTGTTAACAGCCGATCGCGCTAGCCAATTGCGCCACGGAGACAGTCCTGCTCCACTCTCACCACCATCAGAACACATCTTCGAAGCTATCAGCCGAAAAAAAAGCGCCGCACCACCACCGGGTGGGCTCGAACCTCCAACCTTTCGGTTAACAGGCCATCGCGCTAGCCAATTGCGCCACGGAGACAGTCATGCTGCGCTCTCACCACCGTCAGAACATTTCTTCAGATCTATCAGCCCAAAGAAAAAAAAGCGCCGCACCACTACCGGGTGGGCTCGAACTTCCAACCTTTCGGTTACCAGCCGATCGCGTAAGCCAATTGCGCCACAGAGACAATCCAGCTTCGCTCTCACCACCATCAGAACATATCTTCAAAGCTATCAGCCCAAAGAAGAAAAAGCAACCACACTCCTGGAGGGCTCGAACCTCCAACCTTTCGGTTACAGCCGATCGCGCTAGCCAATTGGCGCCACGGAGACAGTACATGCTCCTACTCTCACCACCATCAAAACATATCTTCAAAGCTACAGGCCTAAAGGAAAAAAAGCGCCCACACCCCCGGACGTGGGCTCGAAGCGTCCAACCTTTCAGTTAAACAGCCGATCGCGCTAGCCAATTACGCCACGGAGACAGTCCGTGCTCCACTCTCACTTACCGTCAGAACATTCTTTCAAAGCTATCAGCCCAAAGAAAAATATGCGCCGCACCACCACCGGGTGGGCTCGAAACCTCCAACCTTTCGGTTAACAGCCGATCGCGCTAGCCATTGCGCCACGGAGACAGTCGTGCTCCACTCTCACCACCATCAGACATATCATCAGAAGCTATCAGCCCAAAGAAAAAAAAAAAGCAAGCACAGCACTCACCATCGGGAGGCTCGAACCTCCAACCTTTCGGTTAACAGCCGATCGCGCTAGCCAATTGCGCCACGGAGACAGTCTGCTCCACTCTCACCACCATCAGAACATATCTTCAAGCTATCAGCGCAAAGAAAAAAAGCACACACCACTCCGGGAGGGCTCGAACCTCCAACCTTTCGGTTAACAGCCGATCGCGCTAGCCAATTGCGCACGGAGACAGTCCTGCTCCACTCTCACCACCATCAGAACATATCTTCAAAGCTATCAGCCCAAAGAAAAAAAAGCACACACCACCACCGGGTAGGCTCGAACCTCCAACCTTTCGGTTAACAGCCGATCGCGCTAGCCAATTGCGCCACGGAGACAGTCGTGCTCCACTCTCACCACCGTCAGAACATTTCTTCAGAGCTATCAGCCCAAAGAAAAAAAGCGCCGCACCACCACCGGGTGGGCTCGAACCTCCAACCTTTCGGTTAACAGCCAATCGCGCTAGCCAATTGCGCCACGGAGACAGTCGTGCTCCACTCTCACCACCATCAGAACATATCTTCAAAGCTACCAGCGCAAAGAAAAAAGCAACACACCACTCCCGCGAGAGCTCGAACCTCCAACCTTTCGGTTAACAGCCGATCGCGCTAGCCAACTGCGCCACGGAGACAGTCCTGCTCCACTCTCACAACCACCAGAACATATGTTCAAAGCTATCAGCGCAAAAAACAAGCAACACACCACTCCCGGGTTGGCTCGAACCTCCAACCTTTCGGTTAACAGCCGATCGCGCTAGCCACTTCCGCCACGGAGACAGTTCTGCTCCACTCTCACCACCGTCAGAACATTTCTTCAGAGCTATCAGCCCAAAGAAAAAAAAGCGCCGCACCACCATCGGGTGGGCTCGAACCTCCAACCTTTCGGTTAACAGCCAATCGCGCTAGCCAATTGCGCCACGGAGACAGTCGTGCTCCACTCTCACCACCATCAGAACATTTCTTCAGAGCTATCAGCCCAAAGAAAAAAAAGCGCCGCACCACAACCGGGGGGCTCAACCTCCAACCTTTCGGTTAACAGCTGATCGCACTAGCCAATTGCGCCACGGAGACAGTCCTGCTCCACTCTCACCACCATCAGAACATATCTTCAAAGCTATCAGCGCAAAGAAAAAAGCAACACACCACACCCGGGAGGGCTCGAAACTCCAACCTTTCGGTTAACAGCCGATCGCGCTAGCCCATTGCGCAACGGAGACAGTCCTGCTCCACTCTCACCACCATCAGAACATATCTTAAAGGTATCAGCCCAAAGAAAAAAAAGCGCCGCACCACCACTGGGTGGGCTCGAACCTCCGACTTTTCGGTTAACAGCCGACCGCGCTAGCCAATTGCGCCACGGAGACAGTCCTGCTCCACTCTCACCATCATCAGAACATATCTTCAAAGCTATCAGCCCAAAGAAAAAAAGCGCCGCACCAGCACGGGTGGGCTCGAACCTCCAACCTTTCGGTTAACAGCGATTGAGCTTGTCAATTGCGCCACGGAGACAGTCGTGCTCCACTCTCACCACCATCAGAACATATTGTTACACGCAAGAAGTACACGAAAAGGTTGAAAAACAGGCGAGCCTGGATGGTTCGCGTTTACTTCCACAAGGGGTCTCGAGACAGCACACCCAACGTCGTCTTCCTTCTTCACCTTTTGTCTGAATGTTCATTCGCGCTGTATGCGCCGTGCATTGCAACCGCTCGTGACATTTCCCCGTTGGCAGACGAAGCCCGCCGGGCGAGTCACTCAGTGGTTCGTGCATTGCATAGCTTCATGCGAGCGACGTGCGCCACTTCTGTTTTAGCCGAGCGCCGTCCAGTGCTTGTGAGCCGTGCTATGCGGTAGTTGACCTCACTGAGGCGTTCGAGGATAACGTAGGGCCCGACATAGTGAGCGAGAAATTTCTGGTACAGGCCACGTTTCCGTAAAGGCGTCCAGAGCCACACCTGATCTCCAGGATTGAAGTGAACATGTCGGTGACGGTCGTCATAGCGGATCTTTGACCGGTCTTGCGAGGTGACGGTGCGTAGCCGAGCGAGGCGTCGCGCTTCTTCTGCTCTACAGAGAATCTCGTTGATCGGCTCACTGTGATGAGCAGAGTAGGGAAGCATAGTGTCAAGATTATAGCGTGGTGGACGAGCATAAAGGAGAAAGAAAGGTGAGTAACCAGTGGTCTCATGTCTTGCGGTGTTGAAAGCATAGGTGATGAAAGGCAAAATTGTGTCCCAGTTTTTGTGCGCGGAGTCGATGTACATGGACAGCATGTTGGCAAGCGTTCGGTTCGTGCGTTCCACTAGACCATTAGTCTGTGGATGGTATGGAGTGGAATGGCGGAAGCTTGATGAGCACAGACGAAGGGTCTCTTCGACAACATCCGCGGTAAATTGCCGCCCACGGTCGCTGATTACGATGCGAGGAGGTCCGTGTCTGAGGATAACTTGAAACAGCAAGAAGATGGAAACGTCTTTTGCTGTGGCCGACGGCAGTGCTGCCGTCTCACAATAACGGGTTAAGTGGTCTACGCAAACGATGACCCAACGATTGCCGTCTGTGGATCGCGGAAAAGGGCCCAGAAGATCTATACCAACTTGCTCAAAGGGGGTGCTAGGAGGCGAAACAGGCTGAAGGCGACCAGACGGCGCGTCAGTTGGTCGCTTGTAACGCTGACATTGGGTGCAGCTGGCGACGTACCGTTCGGTATCATTGCGCATCCGGGGCCAATAAAAGCGTTCCTGAGCACGGTAGAGTGTTCTTGTGCATCCAAGATGTCCGGAAGTTGGTTCGTCGTGCATGGCAGATAATACGTGACTGCGAAGGCTCTTGGGGACAACCAAAAGGTAGCGCGCACCGGTAGCCGAGAAGTTCGTCTTATATAGGGCGCCGTCACGTAAGCGAAAACGATTGTCTGCAGCGGACTCCCGCGCGGCCGCGAATAGCGGCTGTAAGCTGTCGTCTTTCCTCTGCTCTGATATGAAGGTATCCATATCCGGAAATCCCGTGGACACAAAAGCGATGTATTCATCAAAGTTGTCCGCGTCACATTCAGTCGTTGGGAGTGGCAGGCGAGAGAGACAATCAGCATCAGCGTGTCGCCGGCCGCTCTTGTAGGAAACAACGAAATCATACTCCTGCAGACGGAGCGCCCAGCGTGCTAGTCGACCAGAGGGATCCCGAAGATTCACAAGCCAGCATAGAGAGTGATGATCCGTGACGACAGTAAAGGGGCGCCCGTAGAGATACGATCGAAACCGTTGCACAGCGAAGACGACCGCCAGACACTCTTGTTCGGTGACAGTGTAGTTGCGCTCGGGGCGACTCAATGAGCGGCTAGCGTACGATATCACATGCTCGCTGTCGCCGACACGCTGAACTAGTACGGCGCCAATGCCAACACCACTAGCATCGGTATGAACTTCTGTCGGTGATGACGGATTGAAGTGGCGAAGAATAGGCTGGGACGTCAACAGTAGCTTTAGCTGCCGAAACGATGAGTCGCATTCCGAGCTCCACTCGAAAGGAACACCTTTTTGGAGAAGGCATGTGAGCGGATGAGCTATGTCAGCAAATTTGGGAATGAAACGGCGAAAGTAGGAGCATAACCCTAAAAAACTTCGTAGCTGCTTCACAGAGCGAGGTGCCTCGAATGCCTCCACAGCTGTTGTCTTTTGTGGATCTGGTCGTATACCTTCTTTGTCGATCAGGTGTCCCAGCACAAGTGTCTGTCGTTCACCAAAATGGCACTTTTTAGAATTAAGCACAAGGCCGGCCTTCCTCAAGCAGTTCAGTACCAAGTCCAGGCGCTCGTTATGCTCACGAAATGTTCGGCCGAAGATCACAACGTCGTCTAGGTAGCACATACAAACTTCCCACTTCAAACCGCGAAGTATAGTGTCCATGAACCTTTCAAACGTTGCGGGGGCGTTACAAAGCCCGAAAGGCATCACGTTGAATTCAAATAGTCCATCGGGCGTTACAAAAGCGGTCTTCTCTCTGTCATCCGGGTGCATAGGGATTTGCCAGTAACCTGATCGTAAATCCACAGAAGAGAAGTAAGAAGCCGCAAAGAGGCAATCGATGGCGTCGTCAATTCGTGGGAGTGGATATACGTCTTTCCTAGTAACGGCATTTAGGCGACGGTAATCGACACAGAATCGCCACGTGCCGTCTTTCTTCTTCACCAGTATCACTGGAGCTGCCCAAGGGCTAGACGATTCCCGAATTACTCCTTTACCCATCATTTCTTCGACTTGAGCGCTGATGATCTTTCGCTCCGCAGAGGACACACGATATGGTTTTTGACGAATCGGTTCAGCGGATCCTGTGTTGATGCGATGGCGAGTACGGGATGCAGGAATCGATGTGGGGCCGTCGTGCTGTGCAAAGTCGAATATTGAAGAGTGTTTCGAGAGCAGGGCCATCAAAACACGACGTTCATGGTCACTGAGCGATGTAGCTACCATTCCGAGCATGTGTTCGTTTGCGGTGTGCGAGACACTGGTTTGTGCTGTATCCGGTAGTTCTGTAAGCACTGCCATAGGTATAAATGACTCTCCCTGAAACGTAGCAAGTTTTAGGCCTTGAGACAGCACTACGGCTTCAGTGGAGCAATTTAGCGTCCATAGCCCTGCGCATCCATCGGTAACTGAAACCATACAATACGGAACCAACACATTTTTCTTAAGACAGTTTCTATGGACCGGTTCCACCTGCAACATCGAACGAAGTACTAACAGAAGACGAACAAACAACAGGAACGCGCATCGCGGATAAAGCGGGCACAACAGTGTCTTCAGAAACACAAAACACACTCTCTTGCTGGGATGATTCTTCTAAGAGCGCAGAGGACACACTTCCGCAAATACTGAGTTCTCCTGTTCGGCAGTCAACATTGGCGCCACACAATTTCAAAAAGTCAATGCCGAGAATTACATCGTGTGTGGAACGCGGAAGCACGGTAAACTCAGTGTTAAAGGTTTGACCACCCAAGGAGACATCCACGTTACACACACCAACCGGGTATAATGAGTCCCCACTCACTCCACGAAAGCTTGTGCTGTGGTCCCAATGAAACATAACCTTGCGTCCCAGCAGATTTTTGAACACCACACTCATGACAGAAACAGTTGCTCCCGTGTCGACTAAAGCCATGGTAGAAACGCCATCAATAAGTACATTAACCTTATTCTTCAGCATGAAGATAGGTGGAGGTATCCGAGTCGGCAGCAAAGATTTTCCAGCGACCTCACCTCCATCGGCCGCGCTGGCTAGTTTCCCGGCGGTGGTGACGCGAAGCGGCGTCGAGGAGATGATGACGTCACACGCCGTCTGGGAGATGGAGATCGAGACGCTCGGAAAGCTGGTGGTGGTGTCAGAGTACGTTCGGAGGCAGGAGAGCGGTAACGGTTTCGATACCTTTCTTGTTCTCCAGAATAGCTGTCCAGAGGGAAGTGACGGCTTCTTTCTTCTCGGAAGTAGCCTTCAAAAGTGGTGTTTCCTGGCCTATTAGTGTCCATTGCACGACCACCGTGTTGCATAAACGATCCCGACTGTCCATTGCTGAATGCCCGACGTCGGTTACAATACCTAGCTATGTGGCCAGGCGTGCCACAGTTGTAACACACGGGCAGAGGGCGAACTTCCGGACGCTGATTGAAATATTCCACAGCGGCCACAGGCTGAGAGTAACTCATCCCCTCCCCTTGGATGTCGTAGGCAGTGTTGGGTCTTCGTGGGCGAACGTCGCGTGGATGCTGATCAAAACGCCGATCAATCGAGTCGTAATGGCGTTGTTCGGTCTGGCCATAATGCGGGTCGTGTCGGTAGCTGTTACAATCCGCAGCATTCACCGAATGCTGCCAAGTAGCCGGAGGAGATGCGCAGACGGCGTCTCGGAAAGCGACGGAGGCGCAACGCGGCACCGCATAACGCGTTTGTTCTTCGTGCCGCAGGAGCTCCTCACGGACAATCTGCCGAATGGTAGCTGAGAGGTCTGTCTGCGGACTCGCGTCAACGCTGGCCACAGTCGTGACATTGGCTAGCCGTCCAAACTTCGGCGTGATTCGGCGAGTTTTCAGCGCCTCGAATGTGCGGCAGTGCCGAATCACGTCTGATACGGTGTTCAGGTTGTCTTTTCCAATGAGGAAGTTATAGACGTCTTCCGCAATACCTTTTAAAAGGTGTCCCACTTTATCTTCCTCGGGCATTCGAGAGTCGATGGTCTTACACAGCTTGAGAACTTCTTCAATATATGTCGTGCAAGTCTCGCCGATCACCTGAGCTCTCTGAGCTAAAGCTGTTTCCGCTCGTTTCTTCTTAGTGTCCGAGTCGCTAAAGCACTTCTTCATTTCTTCAATAAGACTGCTCCATGTAGTAAGCGTGTCGGCGTGGTTTTCATACCAAACCAGGGCCGTGTCCGTCAAATAAAAAACGACATGCCTGAGCTGGCTGGCCGGGTTCCAGTTGTTGCATTGGCTTACCCTTTCGTAATGGGTCAGCCATTCATCGAAGTCTTCCCCTGGCTTTGCTGAGAACGGCCGTGGCTCTCGGTAATGCTGATACAGCGGTGGTCTTGCCGAGGCATTGCTGAGGGGGTCATTTTGCTCCAGAGACATGTCGGGGCGCGATGGCGAAAGTCCGGCAAGGCGACGGCTTCTACGAAGTTCTGGTGCTGACGGCTCCGTCGTAGGTCGTGGGAGGTACCCAGCACCTCCACCAAATGTTACACGCAAGAAGTACACGAAAAGGTTGAAAAACAGGCGAGCCTGGATGGTTCGCGTTTACTTCCACAAGGGGTCTCGAGACAGCACACCCAACGTCGTCTTCCTTCTTCACCTTTTGTCTGAATGTTCATTCGCGCTGTATGCGCCGTGCATTGCAACCGCTCGTGACAATATCTTAAAAGCTATCAGCGCAAAGAAAAAAGCAACACACCACTCCCGGGAGGGCTCGAACCTCCAACTTTTCGGTTAACAGCCCATCGTGCTAGCCAATTGCGCCACGGAGACAGTCATGCTCCACTCTCACCACCGTCAGAACATTTCTTCAGAGCTATCAGCCCAAAGAAAAAAAAACGCCGCACCACTGCCGGGTGGGCTCGAACCTCCAACCTTTCGGTTAATAGCCCATAGCGCTAGCCAATTATGCCACAGAGACAGTCGTGCTCCACTCTCACCATAATCAGAACAAAAACTATAAGCGCAAAGAAAAAAGCAACACACCACTCCCTAGAGGGCTCGAACCTCCAACTTTTCTGCTAACAGCCGATCGCGCTAGCCAATTGCGCCACGGAGACAGTCCTGCTCCACTCTCACCACCATCAGAACACATCTTCGAAGCTATCAGCCAAAAAAGCGCCGCACCACCACCGGGTGGGCTCGAACCTCCAACCTTTCGGTTAACAGCCGATCGCGCTAGCCAATTGCGCCACGGAGACAGTCCCGCTCCACTCTCACCACCACCAGAACATATGTTCAAAGCTATCAGCCCAGAGAAAAAAAAGCGACAGCACCACCCGGGTAGGCTCGAACCTCCAACCTTTCAGTAACAGCGATCGCGCTAGCCAATTGCGCCACGGAGACAGTCCTTGCTCCACTCTCACCACCGTCAGAACATATCTTCAAAGCTATCAGCCCAAAGGAAAAAAAGCGCCCGCACCACCACCGGGTGGGCTCGAGCCTCCGACCTTTTCGGTTAATAGCCTGATTCGCTCTAGCCAATGCGCCACGGAGACAGTCCTGCTCCACTCTCACCACCATCAGAACATACCTTCAAAGCTATCAGCGCAAAGAAAATAAAGGCACGCACCACCATCCGGCTGGGCTCGAACCTCCAACCTTTTCGGTAACAAGCCGATCACGCTAGCAATTGCGCCACGGAGACAGTCGTGCTCCAATCTCCACACCATCAGAACATATCTTCAAAGCTATCAGCGCAAAGAAAAAAAAGCGCTGCACCACCACCGCGTGGGCTCGAACCTCCAACCTTCGGTTAAACAACCCATCGCGCTAGCCAATTACGCCACGGAGACAGTCGTGCTCCACTATCACCACCATCAGAACATATCTTCAAAGCTATCAGCGCAAACAAAAAAGAAACACACCACTCCCGGGAGGTCTCGAACCTCCAGCCTTTCGGTTAATAGCCCATCGCGCTAGCCAATTACGCCACGGAGACAGTCGTGCTCCACTCTCACCACCATCAGAACATATCTTCAAAGCTATCAGCGCAAAAAAAGCAACACACCACTCCCGGGAGAGCTCGAACCTCCAGCCTTTCGGTTAACAGCCAATCGCGCTAGCCAATTGCGCCACGGAGACAGTCCTGCTCCACTCTCACCACCGTCAGAACATTTCTTCAGAGCTATCAGCCCAAAGAAAAAAAAGCGCCGCACCACCATCGGGTGGGCTCGAACCTCCAACCTTTCGGTAACAGCCATCGCGCTAGCCAATTGCGCCACGGAGGACAGTCGTGCTCCACTCTCACCCCCCTGTCACAACATTCTTCAGAGCTATCGGCCCAAGAAAAAAAAAGCGCCGCACCACCACCGGGTGGGCTCGAACCTCCACCCTTCGGTTAATTACCCATCGCGTAGCCAATTACGCCACGGAGACAGTCGTGCTCACTCTCACCACCATCAGAAATATCTTCAAAGCTATAAGCGCAAAGAAGAAAGGAACAGCACACCTACTCCCGGGAGCGCTCGACCCTCCAACTTTTGGTTAACAGCCGATTCGCCGCTAGCCAATTGCGCCACGGAGCAGTCGTGCTCCCACTCCCACCACCATCAGAAACATATCTTCAAAGCTATCAGCGCAAAGAAAAAAGCAAACACACCACTCCCGGGAGGCTCGAACCTCCAACCTTTTCGGTTAACAGCCGATCGCGCTAGCCAATTGCGCCACGGAGACAGTCCTGCTCACTCTCACCACCCGTCAGAACGTTTCTTCAGAGCTATCAGCCCCAAGAAAAAAAAAGCGCCGCACCACCATCGGGTGGGCTCGAACCTCCAACCTTTCGGTTAACAGCCAATTGCGCTAGCCAATTTGTCCACGGAGACAGTCGTGCTCCACTCTCACCACCGTCAGAACATTTCTTCAGAGCTATCAGCCCAAAGAAAAAAAGCAACACACCACTCACGGGAAGGCTCGAACCTCCAACCTTTCAGTTAACAGCCGATCGCGCTAGCAAATTGCGCCACGGAGACAGTCCTGCTCCACTCTCACCACCATCAGAACATATCTTCAAAGCTATCAGCCCAAAGAAAAAAAGCAACACACCACTCACGGGAAGGCTCGAACCTCCAACCTTTCAGTTAACAGCCGAACGCGCTAGCCAATTGCGCCAAGGAGACAGTCATGCTCCGCTCTCACCACCGTCAGAACATTTCTTCAGAGCTATCAGCCCAAAGAAAAAAAAGCGCCGCACCACCACCTGTTGGGCTCGAACTTCCAACCTTTCGGTTAATAGCCCATTGCGCTAGCCAATTACGCAACGGAGACAGTGGTGCTCTACTCTCACCACCATCAGAACATATCTTCAAATCTATAAGCGCAAAGAAAAAAGCAACACACCACTCCCGGGAGGGCTCGAACCGCCAACCTTTCAGTTAACAGCCGATGGCGCTAGCCAATTGCGCCACGGAGGCAGTCGTGCTTCACTCTCACCACCGTCAGAACATTTCTTCAGAGCTATCAGCCCAAAGAAAAAAAAGCGCCGCACCACCATCGGGTGGGCTCGAACCTCCAACCTTTCGGTTAACAGCCCATCGCGCTAGCCAATTGCGCCACGGAGACAGTCATGCTCCACTCTCACCACCGTCAGAACATTCTTCAGAGCTATCAGCCCAAAGAAAAAAAAGCGCTGCACCACCACCGGGTGGGCTCGAACCTCCAACCTTTCGGTTAACAGCCGATCGCGCTAGCCAATTGCGCCACGGAGACAGTCGTGCTCCACTCTCACCACCATCAGAACATATCTTCAAAGCTATAAGCGCAAAGAAAAAAAAGCAACACACCACTCCCGGGAGGGCTCGAACCTCCAACCTTTTGGTTAACAGCCGATCGCGCTAGCCGATTGCGCCACGGAGACAGTCGTGCTCCACTCCCACCACCATCAGAACATATCTTCAAAGCTATCAGCGCAAAGAAAAAAGCAACACACCACTCCCGGGAGAGCTCGAACCTCCAACCTTTCGGTTAACAGCCGATCGCGCTAGCCAATTGCGCCACGGAGACAGTCCTGCTCCACTCTCACCACCGTCAGAACGTTTCTTCAGAGCTATCAGCCCAAAGAAAAAAAAGCGCCGCACCACCATCGGGTGGGCTCGAACCTCCAACGTTTCGGTTAACAGCCAATCGCGCTAGCCAATTGCGCCACGGAGACAGTCGTGCTCCACTCTCACCACCGTCAGAACATTTCTTCAGAGCTATCAGCCCAAAGAAAAAAAAGCGCCGCACCATAACCGGGTGGGCTCGAACCTCCAACCTTCCGGTTAACAGCTGATCGCGCTAGCCAATTGCGCCATGGAGACAGTCCCGCTCCACTCCCACCACCATCAGAACATATCTTCAAAGCTATCAGCGCAAAGAAAAAAGCAACACACCACTCCCGGGAGAGCTCGAACCTCCAAACTTTCGGTTAACAGCCGATCGCGCTAGCCAATTGCGCCATGGAGACAGTCCTGCTCCACTCTCACCACCATCAGAACATATCTTCAAAGCTATCAGCCCAAACAAAAAAAGCAACACACCACTCCCGGGAGGGCTCGAACCTCCAACCTTCAGTTAACAGCCCATCGCGCTAGCCAATTGCGCCACGGAGACAGTCGTGCTCCACTCTCACCACCATCACAACATATCTTCAAAGCTATCAGCCCAAAGAAAAAAACGCACCGCACCACCACCGCGTGGGCTCGAACCTCCAACCTTTCGGTTACCAGCCGATCGCGCTAGCCGAGTGCGCCACAGAGACAGTCCTGCTCCACTCTCACCACCATCAGAACATATCTTCAAAGCTATCAGCCAAAGAAAA
>NW_023612290.1:0-66248 GCF_013339725.1 Rhipicephalus microplus
CGGACAGTCGCACAGGATGTGGTGTGAGAGTTTGTTAAATACTAATAATATGCCGTCGCGGATCCCGCGCGAAGTCTCCACTTGCATTACCCAATCCAACAAAAGTAATGTCAGCATTAACTCGACCATTATAGCGCATAGCTCCCGTAGATTAACGACTTATAAGTTAAATACACTTTTAAAGCTCGTTCAATGATGAGGGCTGCAATGCCTTGTGATGTACTTACACATTACGAGAGTTTTACAAATGAGGCAAACAAGTGCAAGTCAAAACTTAGGACAACTGAAGAGGACAAATGTACCCATATGATCATACAGAGAGTGTGGTCACGCGTACAATGGTGAGGAATTAGCACAAAACGGAAACGGAGCAGTGTTACTGTACATAAAACAATGATGTAATAATAAACGAACTGTAACTGTATTGAGACATTAAAACCACTGTTGAGAATATAGGCATGAAATAAAAGTGCCCGTTGCAGCCTATGTTCACATTATTATTATTATTATTATTATTATATATTATATTATATTATATTATTATTATTATTCTTATTATTATATATATTATTATATTATTATATTATTATTATTTTATTATTATTATTTTATTATTATTATTATATTATTATTATTATTATTATTATATCATTATTGAACATGCACACGTAAAAACAAGTGCGTGTCCTATTCGCGCCATGGTTTCATTTATGTTTTTTTATGAAAGGTGCTGAAAGATCTGTTAAGAGTTATTCAGTGAAGTATAATAATAAACACTTTTGCACGTGTATAGCTTAGCACTTCAAGCATGGTTAAAATTACGTTATTATCAGCGGCGAAATCTTGCACCTCTATGGTATCAGTAGTGCATTCTATAAAAAAGTACACAAAATGTTGCGGGTAATTTGGTACAACGCTTGCAGAGGCACTAAAAAACAATGGCTCGTTTAGATTGACAAAATGCTCTTTAAGAAAACCTGTGTCACACGTTTTATTATCATATATTCTTTATTATCGAAGAAGATCTCTAAGAAACTTTTGTTTTAATTTTAGCGCCTAAATCTGCACGCGTAATGTAAGCAATTTCAAAATGAGTTTTTCTCATTTTCGCAACAATGGTTCGATAAATATTTATAAAACTTCGAATGGTAGGTCTGTGGCACCCGCACACGATATTTTCCTCCATTTTGTATTGGATTAGAATCTCCGTAGGACCCACAAGCCACCTTAAAACTATGACAGCCTCACCCGCCGCTGTTGCGGCAAATTGGGCATCTCCACCCGTATTTGCTTTTTCACCCGTTTTCTCACTTACCAAGCGTCGTGTCGCACAAGAGTGTTATTTCGGTATTGTCGAACTGTTGCTTTCCTAAATATGAAAATTCCTTTTGCTCTTTATATCCCCTTCAAGAAATCCCCGGAACGAAAAATAACACGAAACGGCCATTTCCTCTTGGCATTTTCCATTCTTTGTGTAGAATTCGGATTAGGTTCGTGACGTGAGAGGATATCCACTTGATTGACTTCTGCATGAGATATATCAATTGAAAATTCTTTACTTGATTAAACTATGATTTGTGAGTTTTCAGCTGTGCAAACGAAAGTAAGATTGTGGAGCCAAAGGGCAAGAATTGGGATAGGCTGAACGCTGCTAGGACTCGCCAGCCGCTAAAACTGCTGCGTAGTGTGCCAAGGTCACAGGCCGTCAAGCTGGTTCGGTAGTGCGTTTATCAGCTTGCGGCTGCTGTACACAGAGCTTATAGACGAGTGGAAAAGACGACAGTGAGCTAAGCAAGATTTATGTCACGCATAGAATAGATGCATTACATAATCGAAAACTGGGTCCGACCGCTTAGGCAATCGACGAGCCCAGGTGTCTTCGGACGCTCTAACCATGTCGTCTTCTTTCTGACGCATAGGTAGGCTGCTTGGCATCGCGCCGCTTGGTTCTTTATAGTCGCCGGGTGATGCCTTGCGTCAGTAACGTCCAAGCAGAACCACCGCTGGTGGCGTGAGAATCCTCGTCGCATTGAGTTGCAGCAATGAGCGAGTGGTATTGCCAAGCGTTGCGTAATACTCACCAGACTGGATGGTGTCGATTGCATCATCGGGCTGCTATCGGGCCTGTGCGTTGAGGGAGCTCGCCGTGCGTTGCGTAAGACACACTGGTGCTGCCGGGCTAGATGACGTAGGTGATGGCTTCATGTGGGCCCACTCCACTGACTTTGACACTGGTTGCATTTGCAGAAGCAACGATGTTTGGTCTGGCCTCCCAGGCATAACAACACTTTGTATTGACTGTGTCCGCGTGTTTCATGAAGCAAGAAGTTGCGAGGGGATAATTGAGCCTGTAGGAAAGGTAGTAAATGCAGTGAAAAAAAAAAACATTCTCCCGTGCTAGAACTAGCACTGGTTTAGGGGTTTTTAGAGTTTTCAAGAGAACCACCACCTTCCTACTCTGACTACTACAAATTATTACCGTAACAAAAATATAGCACACCTTGGAATTGTTGAAGAACAGACGGGACCAAATAAGGTGTTGAGTGCACTTCGGTTTTGCCCGAGTGAAGTTCGAGAAACGTTATGCTATTTAGAAGACAAAACAAAACAAAAAAATTGTTATTATTCTACTAAGAAACAGAGCTTTCTTTTTTTCTCCTTGCTTTGCCCACCACTTCACATGTCATTGACCCCTAGCAGATATGTGCACGTTGTAAGAGGGACAAAATTATTTCGACTTCATATTTGAAGTACAGCGTTTCGTATGCTTGAATCTCACCACCATATATATTCGCAAAGTGACTTTTCAACTTAACTTAGACACTTATTTTACAGTGTTGAGCGCTCGGTGTGGCAAGTGTTACGAAAGCCCTGAAAGCTAACAGTCTACGTTGAATAAATTTGTTCGTAATGACGTAACAAGATTACAAGTATTGAGTATACACATTAACGGGAATAATAACATTTGATGCAAGAACTGAAGCATGCCGGGTGTCTTTCTAATTCACTTCACCAGTGCTCATTCCTCAACAGCACAGTTTGTACTCATGAATATCTAATCTAAGGGGAAGTTCGTGACCTCTAAAGTACGGTGCCTAAGAAATTTCATGTCCCACTCCAAGAGCCCTTACTGAACACACCTGAAGCTTTGTTGCCTGAAATATGTAATGTTTATTTACTAGGCACCGGGGTCTTAATGGCATTCAGAAGCCACAGATCAAACAGCCCCACGGCTCTAGCCAGAGTCGGCGAGGAGTCTACAAGATTAGCGCCATTCGGCTGCGCTGCCACTAGCACCCGGAGCACACTTTTTTTTTTCTTGCTGGAGGGTGTTATTTTCTGTCGCACTTTAATGGCACCTTGTAGATTACCATTAGGCCTCGTCCCCAAGACTACCTGTCCCGGTGCGCCGACGTACCAAGTGTGACACGCGCACGCATATGGAAACTCACGACAACTCTAATAGAAACGAATGAGATACTTAAGGCTCAAGTTATGGCGCGTAAAGCGTACAGCAGGAGTTTCCAGATATGTTTACGGGAGCATGCAAATGTCTCCGCAACGTATACAAGGGCCAGCAAGTGAGCCTTGCACGCTTGTTTTTGTGTTTTGCTTTCTCTTTCTGGCACGTTTGGCCACCGTTAAAACACGAATTGAAAATCATTCTCAGTGATGTCATTCGACCAACTCCTGCCAGCTTGCTTGCTTGCTTGTTCCTTTCTTTTATGGCTCTCACCCACTAAGGGGGGTTGGCCAAGAAGCCGGTGGTTAATTCAAGTCAATACGTATAGATTTTCTAGACTAGGGGAATATGATTACTGTGTTTTGACTGTGAAATTAATTTGGTGTAACATAAAAAAAAGGGGGGGAGAAAAACAATAGAATTTGTTGAATATCTGAGGTGGAATTGTTATACGAAATTCTCCTGAAAGTTGAATCATTGCAGTGTATCAGCTAAATAATAGGTGGTAGTGTGGCTAGTGAAATTCGAAAGCTGATCGCCGACTCAGCAAGGTAATCTTCTTGTGTTATATATGAATTCGCAGACAGCCCCGCAGATGTTCCTGTCGCTGTGTCCCAATGATGTGGCCCCAAAAGACAAAATATTGGGAGTAGTAAGTGATATTCGTAATTTTCTGAATAAAATTTTGAAGCAGTTTTTTCTTTGATTTTTGAAACGATGACATGTGATAAGAAAATGGTCGATATGTTCAGGTTCCTTACAGCTTAAGCACAGAGGGGATGGCACCAGACCGGACCTGTTTAAGTAGAAATTAGGAGGTGGTACACGGCAACGTAATTTTGTTATCAAGACTTCCAATTTACGCGTGTGACACCATTTATTATTTCATGTAAAGTGCAGGTGCGAGAAATCTAGATTTGGAAACATAATTTTTTTATGAGTCTTCAAGAAGGGAGAGTTTTCTAAACCTCGCTGGTGTTACATAAGCTGTAGGAGCCATGATTGGCACAATCGGAAGATCAAGAGATGTTTGCGCAAGTGTGTCAGCCATCTCGTTTATAAATATACTACGATGACCTGGCATCCATATCATTCGCACTAGACGAATGTTTGCTGGGATTAATGATCTAAAAGTTTCTAGTACGGCTGATATCGACGACGATGATAAGAATGAACACACGGAATACGCGTCAGACACTATCACAGCTGTCGAATGAGTCGCAGGAAGTTTACGAATAGCTAGTATAACGGCCATTAATTCCGCTTCAAATATTGGTGTATAATCTGGGAGGCTTAATGAAAATGGCCAGAATAATGAGAGAGAAATAATACCCACACCTGCCTTCTCGCCACTCATAGATGCATCCGTTGCAATTACTATATTAGTACCTAATTGAGACAGGTGTTGTTCTGATAAACCAATAAAAAATTTAGAGGGTAAGTGTTTAGCGTTCATGGAGAATATATCGTCAAATTTTATTTTCACTTGGCCGATTGGTTTGACAGATGGTGTGATCTCGAAAATATTAACATTTAAAGCATCTAGAAGTGTTTGAACAAAGAGCACTTGGAGTTTATATACACGGGACCAATGCTGCCAGCTGGTAGCTTGTCGGAAAACACTTCTTCTTTATCCCAGCTTCTTTTCTCAATTAATAATACATAACTATAAAGCATCTGGGACTTTGGACTACTGCTGTTTGCTTTTCGTTTTCGTGAGGCTGCTACTCTGTTGTTGATGAGTTTTTAATATAAACTGCATTTCACAGTAGTCAAATTTCATCTACGCTACACTATGTGTCCCTGTACTGGCCACCATACAGCGCCGTTCAACATGTTGGTGACTAGACTTCGTCCTTAGGTACCAGTGCTCAGGTTTTCTGAAGGAAGAAGGCTGCCTTACGCTATTACCGATATACATTTAGGAACAAGCGGCTGCAAATGCTGCGAAGCTGGTGGGATAAAAATGGCAACAGTTTTGCGAGAAATGGCAGAAATAAAGTTATAGAGTGCAAGAACTTGACTACACCTCACTATCCGCCCGCTGATTGGTCCAGTCCGGCTGAAGCAAACGCGGTTTGAAGCAATCTAAACATAATGCTGGTCCCGCTCTTCGAGCGGCCATTTCGGGTGTCGTCGTCCGCACTACCAGTGCGAATTATCACACCGAAACCAAAGAATGATGTGCGGAAGAAAATAAGCAGCAGGCGAAGAAAATGATATAGCTGCGGTGCATCATAGTTCTAGGAAGATTTCATACATAAGAGAATAGAAAAACAAAAACAAGCCAAAAATGTAAGAGTGTAAATAGAGATGTATGTTTGGGTAAATAGAGATGTATATGTAAAGTGTTTCACCACATAAAGCTTCACGAAGCCTACAAGAGCATTACTAAAGAAATAAACTCTTAAAATGACATTTCGAATTGAGGAATAAATAAACACAGAAAATAGCAAGGCTTATTTACCCATAGTTCAGCTTGAGAGTGATAAAATAGCGTCATACTTGAACAAGATACAGATCTCCGTGGCGATGCCAAAAGCCATCGCAAATGTTTCAATTCACTCGTCACGTTCAAAGTCGTGTTATTCAAATAAACCTTTTCAGGTTATGCTTAAACATTGCTGCAGTTGTCTACTTATTTAGGTGGTTTGCATATATGGCATAGTAACTTACGCTTATGACCTTATGTGGCTCAGCTATTGAGCTCCTTTATAGCAGAACTGACCTTGAGAACATTGTCGTAATTTTTCGTCATGCAAATGCAAACGCACGTGCCTGCTGTAATCGCTGCGATGCCCCGCCGCGGTGGTCTAGTGGCTAATGTACTCGGCTGCTGACCCACAGGTCGCGGGTTCGAATCCCGGCGGCGGCAGCTGCATTTCTGACGGAAGCGGAAATGTCGTAGGCCTGTGTGCTCAGATTCGGGTGGATGTTAAAGATCCCCAGGTGGCCGAAATTTCTGGAGCCCACAACTACGGCATCTCTCATATTCATATGGTGGTTTTGGGACGTTAAAACCCACATATCAATCAATGCAATCGCCGCGATAAGTGCCGTTAGCATGATTAACCCCTAAAATAATTCTTGAATGCTATGACATGCTTTGAATTATCAAACAAGCAATCAAGTAATAAATAATTTGGAGCCTGTAATCGAACCTCCACAGAATCTATTGATATAGGCCACATAATAATAATTAGTAAAGCTCGGACCACCGGCTTCACGGTGTGATTGGCAGTTTCTCAATAGTGGGGGGACATCCCGTTTATTTTAAGCATTTTGGGTTAATTAACCACATGGCGTCCTTCTTTCACGTGAGTGCAAGTCTGAACACGGATGTTGTTTACCCTTCGCACCCATCAACGTGTGGCTGATAAGGACGAAAGCACATCCCTCTCCCTAGAACGCCGAAGTATATATATTCTATTATTCGTTCTTTAACGTAATTTGAAGAGCACCATGCATAAAACGTGATCAGTCACAGCAATAGGACAGCGCTGTTCACAACCACGGAGCACGTATTTCGTGCAGTTCGGATTGCGCCTGTCGCAAGGCCAACTTCCGGTTGCTGCTCTTCCAGCTCGCAGACATTCTCTTCTCAAAGAAAGCACCGCAGAAACTCTCAGTGGTACCAGGCGATACGCAAGACAGAGTGAAAGGCGCGCTGCTGAAATATGGGCTTCGGGGTCGCTGGACAAGTCTGAAAGCGAGATTGAGAGCGAGAGAGAAGAATGCGTTGCCTGAAGATAAATGATCTGCGTGGTCGTATGACACATGCCTGTTGTCCACTGTCATTGCGGGTTCCGAGGATGAGTGACTGTGGGGCTACGACTCGTTCCTCTCTGACTTCGCCATTCTGGGCAAAAGAGCAAATAAAATAACTCGGAATCTTATTTCTGCGTTGGTGTCCCTTTTGTGCAGGTGTGGTGACTGACTGGAGCCAGAACAGGGCTGAGCAACTGCCACCCATTCAGCGCTTATCGAATGAGACAGTCCTTAGTCTGAACGATACAAGAGAGTGATAAGAAGGTCAGCTGAGATGACAGGTTCTTTGAAAGACTACGAACACTTTGAAAGGCTGTGATTCTTACTTCACACAGAAGCTTTACATCTAGTGTAAGCTTTAAATAATCATGTACTTTTGATACACAAGTTTCTAAAGTGCAATATTAATAGTGTGCCTGTCTTGTCAAATAATCAAAAACACCTTAACTTCATAGGTTGTAGAACTCATGACAGGAAATATAGTACAGCCACAGGGCTGAAACAGTTGGCTCGGTGTCTTTAGAGAAGTCTCTAAAGAAACGCCTCATATTGCGTTGAATCTGCGACTGTTTCAGCTAGTATACAGAAAAATAAACTGTCTATATATATGATACAAGTACTTTTTTCAGCATTATACGCGAACCTTACTAAGCAAGTTATTGAGATACACATACGAGGTGCTATAGTGATGGCTTGTAATATAGTATTATTATGAAAACAATATTCTGCCTTGCTGATTATTTAGTAAATGTCAGTACAATTCGGGCACACACACTGTATAGGTAGAATAGTTGGTCATTTGAACACTATTCGCATATACGTAGGTTTTAAGATTCTTTTTATCTCTTTCGCTGAAACAAGCACAACGTTGTTATGTATAGACGACTTCACTGTCAAGTATTTGCTGCACATGTGAAATCAAACGCAAAAATTACGGCCATTATTTTCTTGGTCAAACCTAGTAAAGAGAAGTTCATGAGCGCTTACAGTGCAAGAGTTTCGACTCAATCACGCCGCTGCAGTTGCGCAACATTCAACGAAATCTTATCTTCTTCCAACTACAAATACATGAACTTCACTTCACATCGCATGCTTGATAATAACTTCTCCTGAGCGTTTTTCAGCACATGTTCCCGGCGCAGTAATTTTGCCCCAAAAAAGGGCCAATGGACAATGTAAACACCTCGCACCAATGAAAGCTCTAAAAATGATACTTGGAGCGAAATACATGTTGAATGAAGCCTCTCCTTTTCCTCTGATGTTAAAATTATATTTACAATAAATATTCAATGTATGGCATTGTTTCTAATATGCCGTCGAAGAATGCATCCCCCACTTTCTGTGCGATGCGAGTGTCACCACAATCTGAACCAGTTCTCTTCTTTTGATTTGGATAAAAAATGCACAAACCTTTCAAAATTCTGCAAACAAGCCGGTTTAAAGCTTGTCATCTCTCTACGAGCCAATGCCGTAGAAAATATCCTGCGAACGTTAAGTTTTCATCGATGAAATATATGGCAAGTATTTAAAAGGTATCAATTCGCCTATGGCTCATTCAAATAAAGTCACATTTATATCTCACTCTTCATGATGTCTGCTGCAAAGAGAGAAAAAAAACGTATACTTATTAACATAATGTTGGTTCTGCTAGAATACCATAAAAAATACAACTATTCTGGTGTGATTCGGTGATTGTAATCTAGGTCCAAATAAACATAAAATGAAATAATAAACGTACCAAGGTGAATAGCATACATGCCAAATTATGCACCAGGTTCTAACCAGCTGCCCGCGGCTAAATTTTCTACGCAGCACTTTGCTTTCGATGAAAGTTCAGGCGTTCACCTCTAAAAGACTCCTAATTACTCCCGTACAGCTCAGCGTTCATTGTATTTGCGGTGACTGGGCTCATCAAACCGCAAGTTCGGCTCGTTATAAGCAGTCACTCGACCATTATATTCACAATATACACGTGCTCTGATTGCGAACGTGCATTGTCCGGTACGGCATGAGGCCTCATTATTTATTCTCGCACAATAATAGTGTTTTACAAAAATGCATCATATTGTTAATAGTGTTTCATTCATGTACCTTCATTCGGCTGACCTTCCGCTTCGCTGTTCGTGGCTCCCGATAAAATACATGCAGTATAGCCAGTGCCTTCTATCTATTACAATGAATCAACAAGACATGAGGTTTTTTTAATTATTTTAATCACTTGCACAACCAAGAAAGCCGGTTAACAGGAATCACTTCTGTGTAAGAAAAATACAATTAGACGCAATAGGTTATTTTCCCTCATACAGTGATAATCACATGAAGCCAACGGCAATGACGGCCCAATGAAAAACGGGTGGACACATTATGTTTATTTTGTCCATCCTCGTAGTTTTCTATCCCACTTTCTTGTTTTACCCTGTACTTATTCCGTCTTTTGAACAATGAACAAGGCCGAGTTACTAAATTCCTTTATTATGTCACGTAAAAATGAAAAATTCTGAAGTTGCTTTCTCCGACTGGGGCATCACGTTGTGGCAACCTTGATAACATTCTTCTCACACGCGCTGTTTTTTCCTCCATTGTGCAGTCACGGTTTCATAATTGTGCGCCTACTCCTCCACAATGCTAGTGAGGGCCTACACAATGCATGCGAGCAGTTGACGGTTAGCTACTGAGTACTTATTTATGCTTAACATTCCGTTGTGGAGAAGCCAGGAGATGGATTGTTGGGGCAGACTTGTGTCCTCCTTAGCGCTCGACCATGAACTATATTGTTTAAATTACGGCGTTTCTACGTATTCACGGGGTCTGACATATAGCTGCTGCCTCTACCAATCTTTTGTGTCACGTAGCCTAAGTATGAATGTAGAGCGGTTTGCCGACAATTAAACACATGCCAGTGATTGCATACCCAACTCTACAACGATCAAGGGCCTAATTCAACTACCTATTATGTTTTTATTGTGTACAAATCATTGCATAATGCCTGCTAGTTGCGTTAAATTTTTCAGCCTTAACAATGATACGTTTGATAATAGATTTACTTGTAAAACATATGTTATCTCTCTTTACGTATTAAAGTTGAGCATGAAATACTACTGCTTTTATGTAAGTTTTTAATATTGCTTTCGTTTTTGTTGTCATTGCTTATGTGCAAACTCTTCTTGTTTCTGTCTACAGTGGCAGAACTTGCAGCTTTGCGTGGCGGTGCCCTATAGAGTACAGCACATCGCAGAGACTGAGTTAACGGGCTGCCTTTTCTGACTCGAAACTGGCCTTACAGAGCATGCAGTCAGTCCTTCGATGAGATTGCCACGAACACTTAACGTACAAGGTGGCCAAGCTTCTTCGCCACGTCACCGAAACTGGCCACGAGGTCAATATTTAGTGGCTACCTGGTCATTGTGGGATCAGTGGAAATAATTCTGCAGACAAGGGGACTCACACATCCAAACAAAAAGAGCACATCCTTCCGATTTCATTGTCAAGGACAGATGCTGTAAGGCAACTTCGTCGCGTGGCATGAAGTCTGTGTCCGCTGGAGTTGAACACCCCAAGCATAGGACATACGGGTCTCCACCAAGTAAACCCTCGACTGGAACTTCGACCTCATTCCGGACTTCGTCGACGTGAAGCTGCGCTTCTTTGTCGGCTTTGGTTGGGGGTTGCCTTCACAAAACCACATACTACCCTCATTAGATTCACAGACAGTGTGGAAACAACGTCTGCGGCACTCAAGAAAACATCGTCCATCTGCTATAGCGTTGCCCTCAACTTGCTCTGAGAGACAAAAGCTTTCTGACGCATTGCGACAATTGGACGTTCGGCCACTCTCTGTGTCGATGCTGCTGGAGCACCGTCCTCGCCCTTGGTCAACTCAAAAGGCAGTGAAAGCCGTATTGAGCACTACAGGGCAGTGTGAAAACCTTAACCTTTGTGTAGTGCCATCGCTAAATACGCGTCAGCCCATTGACTAACCAATTTTTTTAGTCTTTTTCTTTTTTTCCTCTCTCTCTCTTATCGTTATACTCCCCCTTCCTTTTTCCCCAGCGTAGGGTAGCAAACTTTGCATGTGCCTGGTTATCCTACCTGCCTTCTCTCTTCTTGTTTTTGTCCTTCCTGTTCGTGTTTCTGGTGAGAGGACCTCGTCAAAAGTGAAAGCCTTTAGTCCTGTTTCTTAGAAGTGTAATATTTTTTGCGCTTTAATAAAAGTCACAAAAAAAACAAGTTTTAGACCACTACTTCTTCACGGATCAACCGTTCAAAGTACAGATCTTTCACTGAGAAGCGATGTGAGAGAAACCAAGAAGGTTCTCTTTTATCATACCAGAAGGTATGATCAAAGCCGCTAACCAAGAGCCAACGTTAGGATTTACAGATGTACTGTTTGTGGACTAGTCAAGTCTTTCTTGTTCCCTTCGTTCTCGTCAAAAGTGAGGTACGCTACACCATACCGTTTGAGTACCTTCATTTTTTTATTTCACTCCGCATGCCTTAGTCTTCTCTCTACTCATCCCTTATCATTTCGAGTATCAGGAGTGAAGTGAGCCGTGTGCGCTAATGCTGATGAGATGACCCCCTTTGAAGATACCCATGCGGTGAGGTGACATACGCCTCTCAGAATAAAGATGTGGACGGCGGCTTAAGTAGGATATCCGCTTACCTGCCTTGAGAAGAAAAGTAGAAGCGGACGAAGTTGCGGTGGGAGTAAAAGAGCAAATAAATGGCGAATGAGACGAAGTGTAGAAAGAAACAAAAGTCTAGTGAGCCTAAAACACACCGGCTTGGAAAACGCAGCGTAACCACCACTCGATGCGATAGAGCGTAACATCGGTCGACAAGGCGCGGTTGAGCGGAACGCAATCGACGCAGAAAGATAGGCTTGGCAAATGGGGCTGCCTCGCTGACTAGGTCAATGAATCCCATCAAAGTTTCCCACTCACTGCAAAACTACAGTTGATCGATTGAGATGGGAACACGTAAGCGAAGTCGGGCTGCCCAGGAAATGGCCCGAGAGCGTAGAAATGGGAAGGGCGGTATAAGTGAATGAGTTTGTGGAGAGTTAAAAAAACAACAGGAAGCGATGTAAGAAAAAGAAAGCAGTGATTGAGCGGTAAGAGGCAGGCAATCATGCAATCGAAATGACGAAAGATCACCACATACTACCAATAATGTAGTGAACGGAAATGTCTAAATATTCAAATGACGACGCAACATTTATTTGCAATTTAGGTATACCTTTGTGTATAAAAACACGTGTTTTATACCCACTGATTTCACAGTAATCGATGCAGCCCTTTCTGAAGAATGAGAACAGACAACTTCATGCATTAATCGCGACACTAACATTGCCTGCATGCTAAATTAGGAAATAAAGGTTGATGTACAATCTAAGTACGCGTGCTTGTGAACAGAATTGTTGTTGGCATTATTTTATTTATTGTCGCTGTTACCGCGATGGGCTAGGAGGTTAACCTAAAAGAGCAGTACAATAGCAGGAATTTTTTTAGGGCTGGGTGGGGCGGATGAACTCATTCATACTTCCTGTATATCGATGCGGGCTTTTGTATGTGCATGTGTACACATATATAAAAATAATAATTTTAAATTTTGAGACACGTTTCAAACCACAAAATTTTCCTCCCTACGTCCACGTCACTCCACTGGGCTAGAAGTTTCGTAGAGGTTACAGGTGGGATGTCTGCGCTGTTCACCTCTGATATTTTCGGTACAGATTCACGTCACGTTTTGCTGCTGTTAACTCGTCTTATGAAAAATATGTTTTATGGTGCTCAAGCCAACAAAATATTTTGAGTCGGCAACAAACTATCGCGAATACCGATGCTGTGGTCAAATGCGAAAAAAGGGTAGGAGGTGTTTGAAGAGACTAGTCTGACTAGAAACCGGTTCGCCGTCCCACCCCAAGGGGCCTCGTTAATCATCATGATCACTTCACTACTCTGTATACTTTCGCATTTAGGAACAGGTATCTCTCATAAGACAATCCAGGATCAAACAGTAGAAAAAATCATCAAGGGTAAGCATTTTGCTCCTTAAGCGTACTTCCCACAGTCTCTTCTTATGCTTTTTTTGTTATGTTACAACCGCAAAAGCATTTTACTGCGTCAATAATGTGGATGGATATAAATATACTTAAGAAAAAGAGCACTATTTCTTGCACCAAGTTGACGGCATAAGAACGAACTCTGTCTTCACTATAGGTTTTGTGCTCATGGAATATAGGATTGTTCATTTCCGTTATTACTCGTAGATAATTCCTCGCATAGACGTGAAGTGCATTTCTTGGCATATTGGAATTCGTAAGGTAGTTCATAAAGTAAAATAGCGAAGAAAGGGGAGAAAAAAGGTGCAAGAATTTTGTGATCTTTTTGCCATGCACGTATAATTTCTTAATAAAATGAAAAATATCGATCATGGAATAATGGTGAGGCAGTATGTTCTTTCGAAATTTGCATCAAGGTTACTGCAATCGCGGCATTGACAAAGCAGTAGGCTTTTTGAAAGTCAGTTATTCGAGCTAAGCTTCACGGCTGCAAGACAACTGGCCTCATGTCCGTGATAACGCGTCAATCACACTGAAATGAATGAACACCCTCGAAAATATGATCATGGTATTTTGCAAGGCAGGTCAATAGTAATTTTTTCACGGGTGAGAGAGGGTACAGGTTGAAGGCTTTGAAAAACATCAATTTGCATCGTTTACTTCCTATAAGAAACCTCTCTCTGAATTTTAGAGAGAAGGGGGCACTTTTTTTTTACCCTAACTACTTTCCTACTGCTAGGTATCTACACATTTTTGTGTGGAACAGCTACATCACCGTGGTCACAACGATCTAACTTTCGGGCTTGAATGTACGCTCAAGTTGTACACAGGCAGATTAAGTAAATATAGGGAAGAGCGAGAGGAAATACGAATCAGTGCAGCTATTATTCGCGTTCTTCTGTTTCTTCACTCACAGTTACTTAATAGTAAAGGAAGAAGCTGTGGGCAACGTATCTTACTTCCAATTGCAGGAGAGTGCTAGGCGCAATTGCTTATTCCAAATATCTGAGTAACTTACCGATTTGAAGTTAACCCTGTACTCCTCAAAAGTTCTAGCATGTATTACAGTTGATGTTTGAATACCTGAAGATCAAATGCCTTAGAGTAAAATCTATTGATACACAAAGTTGTGAAGTAGTGATCAGTGAGCTGGCCTGTGATTTGGAGTTCATAATTCACAATAATGAAGCCTTGATATCTGCATGAGAGCATGCTTACTTATATTACTTCGCAACTGGAGACACTAGCCATGAGTAGTGTTGCCCATTGAGAGAGTTAGGAGCAGCTTTCCATTTGCCCAACGTCCAAGGCCTATCGCATTTTCGTGGGAAAGTGCATCAACGCAGGTGCGACGCAAGCAGCCGCACACACTATGTGGAGTTGAATCAACAGCGCGCCTTAAACTAAAAGGAACCGTCAGCTCCCATAGAGTAGTGAGTGTTCGTACTGTCATTGAAAAATAGAGCAAGCTTTGAGATGAGTGAAATTGTGAACAGTATGCATCGTCAAGTGCATGCGTCCCCGGTTGTGGCTGTAAGGCTTCGCGCATTCCTTAGCCGTGCTTTTTGCTGTGTTACTTGTCATTCTCTTTCATTTTGACAGGACATGGTTTGGTGCCGGGTTCTATCACAGTTCGGCTGACTTACTTCCGTCGTGTCTGTGACTTCGTCAAAGCGTATACTAGCAGATTTTGAACAAAAACAAGAAAAATCTCTATACCACGGAGCGTATACGTTGTCCAGCTTGCAAACAGCTTTTTATATGCAGTACATCATCGGTGGTCATCAGAGCACAACAAATTCAAACGGTCTTCGTCATGAGTAGCGAGATTGCGCGAAGGACGGGTGATCAGTACGCTTTGAAGGTCGTCTGCCCACGCTTTGCGGTGTGCACGCACCTGCACGGGCACGGTCGCTCGTGCATGCGCGCTATTGTCATCATTCGCGTGTTCTGTACGTCTTGTGCATTCATCGCAGGTTCACTTTGAAATTACAGTTGTTAAAAAGGGTTTGAAGAACACTTCGCTTGCTCCCGCTGTCTCGTTTACGAAAGGAGCTCGCTGCTCACACACGAAGAATGAAGAATTGTGACAGTTCGCGCTCATTCAAGTGTACACTTGTGCGTTTGTTTTGTGAGTACTTCTGCTTGAGCAGCCTGCTTGAAGTGTCGAGCTGTTACAGTTGTTCGCACACACTCCTACTGACGTTGGGGAGTTGCGAAATTGAGTGTGGTAAACGCCATATTTTATTTAGACGGCAAAAAGAAGGCGGGAAATTCATATCGGGCCACCATTGGGATGGTCCATTAAGGAGGTTCAAAAAACACCCTCAGAGTTAGCGTTTGAACAAATAATGTTCATTTTACGCGCTCCTCAGGTGTATTACCGTTTCGTGCGTGCTTTCTGCTTGAGGTGCGCGGCTCAACTTTCGAGCTGCTTGCCGTTCTTTACTTGACATTCTAAATTATTAAATGCGAAGCAATTCTTAGAGAACATCGGCGACTTTGAGCGTATCTATCTATCTATCTATCTATCTATCTATCTATCTATCTATCTATCTATCTATCTATCTATCTATCTATCTATCTATCTATCTATCTATCTATCTATCTATTTGATCTATCTAGCCGCCTAGGACTTTTATCTCTGCCGGCCGTTTCAATAATGGTATTGATACCAAACGTGGTACGGCATACCATGACTGTATGAAGAACATATTTGACTAATCATAACATGAAAATCATGCCATGTATGTCATGAGTGTCATAATATACATTTCTTGGTCCTGCATCTCTTGCGGTGGTTTCATTCGCATGTTGCAAAACTGGTATGGTATGACATGAATACATGGCGAACACAAGTGACAGACCCTAACATGAAAATCATGACTTGCGGGACATGTAACAACATGACTACTTTCCACACTCATGATGCGCTCGCGTCCGTTTTGCTAGCGTCACCTATACCAAATCTGGTTTTACGGTACGTGAATAATTGACGAAGGTATGTGACTGGTGGAAATGTGATAATCATGAGATGCGTGTCATGTAATAACGTGACGATATGCCACGTCCATGATGCGCTGTCGGCCGTTTCACTAGCTTCACTTATGCCAAATTTGGTAGTACGGAACGTGAACAGATGACGAAGGTGCAGACATAATAAACATGAGATGCGTGTCATGTAACAACATGAGTACATCCTACACTGATGATATGCTCGAGGCCGTTTAGCTAGCTTCCTATGTACCAAACTTGGTATTACGCGACGCCAACGGATGACGAA
The DNA here is from genome assembly GCF_013339725.1 of Rhipicephalus microplus. NCBI lineage: Eukaryota > Metazoa > Arthropoda > Arachnida > Ixodida > Ixodidae > Rhipicephalus > Rhipicephalus microplus. The sequence continues at coordinate 16,579 of NW_023612290.1, forward strand.
GGTATGTGACTGGTGCAAACATGATAATCACGACATGCGTGTCATGAGAGGACATGACTACATGTCATGAGAGAACATGACCACCCCAATACATTTCGATGTGTCGCGGTGAGCCTGCTCGACGGCGTTCATTTCGTCGCGACGCCATGCCAGGCGCCGGTCCTGCCATATACTCGCATGCGCTGCTGTGATGCGTCCCTTTTAGCGCGTCCGGCATCTCACCGTCACGAAGAGGGAAACGCAGTGTTGTCTAGGAAACGCATCGGCGCGAAATGCAGGATGTCGCATTTCGCACCGGTTGCCGACGTGCCGCGCTGACGGACGCTGGTCGCACCTGACGTCAGACTGTAAGAGCCCACGTTGTGCTAACGTAGCGTCACTGTGCCCAGCGTGCGCACACGTCAACGCTACAGTGGAGTGTATTGAGCCCTTCATGATGCGCTCGTGGCTGTTTTGCTTGCTCCACATGTACAAAAATTTGTTGTAAGATGACCTAATGAATGACCAAATATATGACTGGTGCAAACATCATATTTCTGACACGCGTGTCATGACAGTACACGACAATATACCACGCTAATAGCGTGCTCGCGGCCGTTTCGCTAGCTGCACATATACTAAATTTGGTATCACATGATGTGAATAGATGGCGAAGGTAAACGACACATCCAAACAGGAGAATCATGAAACGGAAGTCATGTACGGCATCATTTACCTCCACCTCGTAACGTTGTGCTTTTTTAAAAGTGACTTATAAACATTTCTCAATCGTGCTTCGCATATCGATTCCCTCTGTACGTAAGAACTGGCAATTTTTTTCCTTCCTAAGTATTCCTCCTTTGCTGCATTGTCACGAATGCATTTTTCTGCAGCAGCTCTGTGGTATTTTGCTTTTCTTTTCCCTGAAACACGTTGTCAAAATATGCAGTGCCGTCTACCATCAACATATCCAGGTCGTTTTTGTACACTTGGATTGTAGGTATTTTTCCTGTTTATTTCCTCTAAATACAATAACTTTTCGTGAGTTGTTATCTTTGAAAGATTGCACCATAGCTGGCGCCTTTTGTATTTTTGGTGGTACACTATTTTGCAAGCAAAAATGAGCTCATTGGCTTTCAAGTTCACACAAATGATATGTCAAGTAAGTTTAACCAATCGATATTGTCAGTGCATAAAACTTAAGACATAAAAGTAAAATGTTTTTTGTTAGCTCTGCGTTAAACGTGTTCGCCGGAGAACAAGAAAGAGAGCAAACACAATCAGACGGCTTTTAAAAGTACACGTTTGTACGCTATTCGCATTGTGCGACGGCTGGCTGATCTTTCGCTTTTGTAAAACGCTTTATAAGTCGTATTAACGCAATTGCTTTCACGACATCAAGCCTGCCTAAGGCAACATTGACAACAAGTTAGAAGTACCGGTGTAGCTCAGTGGCGGAATACTGGGCTGGCACTAAGCGGACCCGGGTCGGAGTTCCACTGCGCCATTGGTGCTAGGTCGTGGCGGCCTAAGGCAAGTTTGACAACAACTTCCAAGCACCTGCGTAACTCACTGGTGGTCTGGCGCTCAGTGGACTCGGGTTCAAACCCTACCGTGTCATTGCTGCAAGTTTTTTTCTCTAATTTGGTACGATGTGGTCGCGGACAAGGGCGGTGGCGGCGGCGGACAACATGCAACTGCGTGTGACCAGAAAGTGATCTCAAAACTGCTTCCACCGCAAAAAAAGCTTCTTATGGTAAACCACTCGAATACTAGTGGCCGTCATTTACTTATAAAAACGCGTTAAATAAGTAAAAATGACTGAAAGGCTGCTCACAAAATTTCTGGGTTTTAGTCCTTTATAGAAGCACGACGTGCGTTAGCATACTATGAACTGTGGTAAAGGGCCTACTATAAAACAATGCATTGGTTAGTATCCATAAAATATATCACATCACAATATATATGTATATCCATACAGTGTAAACCTGTAACAATTAAAATATATATGTATGATACAAATATATTAGCCAGCAAAGGGATCTGCAGTTGTTTCGTGATTTCACACATCAAGCGGGTGAGGTACTTGTGCATCTGACGTTGTGTGGTCTACAATCATTGTTCATGCTTGCTTCTATCGAATAAGTTGACTACAATGTATACACAAACATTGTGTGGTTATTATGCCTCTTGATATCTCGTGAATGGATTACGTTCCTATGACAGGATAAAACTTGAGTAGTGAACAGCTTTGTTTTTCAAAAGTGCCTGCACACATGCCTATACCAATGAGATGGCACTCCAGGGGCGCGTGATTAGTCTTGTTGTTGTTACCTATGTTCACGAGAACACGTTGGTTGAGCTTTCATTGAATCATTTAAAGAAAAACTGCTGTAATTTCTACTAGGATAAATTGTACTTACAGAGCTTGTGCTCTCTCTACCACTAGCGGAGTCTGAGTTTGTGCGGGATTTCTTATGCCCATGTAATAAAGAAGATAAAACCAACAAACAAGGGGATTGGTACAAGTCGTACAACGGTAAACTTATCAGTCACATACACTATAAATTTGGACAATTTAATTTATCTTTCTGATTATTGTCATGACTACTTCACGGACCAAATTGCGCTGGACTAATGCATAAGGCATAGAGGAAATATCCATTTCCGTAGCCACACCAGCATCGCCAACAAAGCTATTTGATTTACACAATAATTTGGAGTAGCGCAATCAACAAGGAATGAACAAATATATAGCTATACACACACAGGCACCATAGCTCTAAACAGGTATAGAAATTAACGTGGTGGTTTTCTGTTTTATACGACAATTTTTTTAAAGTTATGCACAGGTTCACCTTCCTGATTAATCATGTGGATACATGGTAGAACATGTAAGTTGAAGCTTTCCACAAGACCCAGGAGTACCCTTGCTACAAAACCTCCCGTGCTATCTTAAAAACAGTGGAAACAAAATTGTCTTTGGTAATCTAGCTTGTCTGTTTGTGTAGTTGTTTCATCCCACAAGTCACACCCTGTGGTGTAAGTTTACCCTCTCCTCCTCTAAAAGGGATAGCCAGGGGTTGCCCTTAGCACGTATCTAATGCACACGCATGTTCATTCCATGGCACGGCCTCGGTAGCGAGTACACGCGCGTGTGGTGTTTTTTTAAAAAGAAGCTCGTCCGTTTCTTCACTATGGCAGGTACCTGTCAAGTGGGCTTGCTTCGTTTCGCAATGCTGAAGGTGAGGCAATCAAGGTTTCCGAAACTATCTAGAGATGCAGAGAGGTCGGGCGTTTTGTTTTTAATGGACCCGGTGCACATCTATCGCGGCCCGTCTCTGAAAGAAAGCCCATATTCGTGTGAGCTCCTTAATAGATTCAGGTACATGGAAGCACTGCTTTCGCTAACACAACGGCTTGCTTATGCGGACAAATCTAGCGAGGCTATTTTTCCATCTAGATGGAAGTTTTATGAGTGTAGTGTCTCATAAGTAAATACAAAGAAAAAGAGATTGCATTTGCTGTTTTTTACTAAGCCTCTCACGAAGTTTCTTCTATCTTGTCTCTTCTGAACGGTCTTCCGCGTAGATGCGACTGAAGTAACTCTGACCATACTATAGATGGCTCCTCCATGAATACGCCATTTCTGCTGCTTCTAACCACTTACTTGGTCCGAAAGAAAGCCTTGTGCTAAGCCAATACTTAGCGGGCTTACTTAGCCGAGCTTTCCCGCTGCCATGTTTCAATTAATGGACTGAAGGATAGTGGCGCATGAGTGAATACATAGTCCAGCTACCCTTACATTTATACTGTGAGTGATCCGAGAAATGTGCTGTAACCCAGGTGTTTTGCTTTTGATTTACTGGAATGCCAGTCTTTGCAGTAGTTGTGGATATAAAGAGCACGACATTTTTTTTTGCTTAGGCAAAGATGGAGCTCAGCAAACTTTTACTGGTTATCTCAGGTATGTGTTACCCAGTGTGCTGCATATATTTGTCTTTGATTGATTATATTGATTGATATTTGGATTTTAACGTCCCAAAACTATCATGAGATTATGAGAGACACTGCAGTGGAGGGCTCTGTAAATTTCAACCACATGGGGTTTTTTTACGATCGCCTATATCTGAACACAAGGCGTTACAGCATGACCGCTAGACGACCACTGCGGGGCACGTTCCAGTTTGAAGCTATGAAATTTATGTGCTTTTCCTTCTAATATTTTCTATGATAATCTATGAAAGCTATATGGGTTGGTTATATTCAGCACATTTATATATCAACCTATGGCAATTTAGGCTCGATAACAATGAGCTCCATCGTTATGTTTACACTATTGATAGACACCGCTGGGTTCCAGTACTTCCACGTTCTCTACGTCATCAAGTCCTCGAAGCCTTTCACGACGACTCAAGTGCAGGCCACTTGAGAATTAACAAAACACAAAGCCGCATCAGAAATTGTTTCTTGTGGCCGGGCCTCTCTACCTTTGTGGCCAAGTACATTGCATTTTGCCATCTGTGTCAACGGCGGAAGCAACAACTTCGTCTCCTGCTGGCCTTCTGCAACCTATCCCGTGTCCCGAAACTCCTTTCGCCATCGTTGGCATAGACCTACTCGGACCTCTCGCCATCACGCCAGCAGGTAATCGTTGGATTGTGACTGGTGTCGATCACTTGACACGGTACGCAGAGACTGCGGCACTACGCACAAGTTCTGCTTCAGACGTCGCCGCCTTCTTTCTCGACGCCATTGTATATCGTCACGGTGCACCTCGCGTCCTCCTGAGTGATCGCGGCAGGATTTTCCTGTCCACCATAATTGAAACCCTGCTCACAACCAGTGGCACAGTACATAATACGACGTCACCCTACCACCCCTAAACTAATGCGCTGACAGAGAGATGTTATCGGAAACTAAGAGACATGCTGTCGATGTACATCGCACCGAACCACAACAACTGTAATACGATTTCGCCTTTTATGACGTTTTCCATAACACCAATGTTCAAAGAACTACTGGCTACTCGCCTTTCTACCTCGTGTACGGCCGTTCACCGACATTCACCATCGACGTCTCTTCTATAAATATGCCAACTGACGCTTCGGAAACCGTATCAGAGCCGTTCATCACAAGGCTCGAGGAATGTTGGCAACGGGCTCGCCTTAATAGAAAAGCCAATCAGCAAGATCGCAAGCAACGCTACGACAGCTGTCATCGCGACGTGTCCTTCAGTCCGGGGGATGAAGTGTTGCTTTGGACGCTCATTCGTACTCGAGGATTGTGTGACAAAGTTCAGTCAGGCTTCATTGGACCCTATACAATCAATGAACAAACGTCCCCAGTGAACTATTGTGTCACTCCCACCGACATTTCCTCGGATGGTCGTGGTTCGGAGATTGTCCACGTATCGCGTCCGAAGCCATTCGTTCGACGTTCCGTTTCCGTCTAAGACGCGTCCGGGCTGGCTGCTCACGCGTGGGGAAAAATAAGTGTGAGCATTATTCATACGCGTCATCTTATCATATGTACATACTCATCATCATCAGTCTGACTTGTGTTGTGGGGCAGAGGCTCGGGAAGTAAAAGAAGTGTCTTGCAGCCAAAACGTTGCCTTAATATATATATATATATATATATATATATATATATATATCGCACTATTATGGCACGGCCACAGAAGTTACAATTGACTTTACTTTTTACACACTTGCAAATGTTAAGTGACGCCATCTCGCCTAATTTGTAGCCCATTAAAAATTGCGAAGCATTTCTTCGCGCACTAAAGGTACTTATGACATCTATCTATCTATCTATCTATCTATCGAGCCACCTACGTCTGGGTGCTCTCGTGCTCAACCCCTTAACTTGGGGTGAGCCAAAGTCAGTATGAAAGTGTAACATGGTTTCACAAATATGACACGCTGGTCGTAACAGAAATATAGTCACAGTTGCAATGTGTACTTCGTCAAACACTTTGGCACATACTCACGGCGGGTTTTTGCCTCTGACACTCGGGTATGCGCTATAGATGACAGACAGCTTTATGCACCAAAAAACGGCGACAACAGACACGGGTTATTTAAACGTGAGCCCGTTAAGAAAATGCTTACTTTGACAGCGTTGACCCGACAAAAAACAGGGTCCAAGCAGGACCCAAGCATTCCGCGTGGTAATCAAGGATACTACCACACAGCCACGTCACGTCTTGGTGCTGCTTTGAAAAATGCACTATTCAGGTAGAATGTTAGTAAAACATCATTTTTATTGCAATGCTGGCTATCCAGTTTTACAAACACTACATATGTACTCCTATGAGACAGTCGTCTACTCGGGTTGACCTCCGTAGTAGTTGAGTGTCGTTCACTGAAGTTAATTTATGTAGCAGTGTCCAGGGCTACCATCCTCGCGAGCAAAAGCGTTACATATAAGCTTCTCGTACTTCAAATATTCATATTGTTATTCGCATGGTTGTGCAAATGTAGACTACCAGTTTAAAACTCATGTGCAATTGTTAAACATGCCTGTGCGTGCAACATGCTTACATATATTTAGCGTCGTTTCTTAACGTGTTACTGAATAAAATAGTGTTACGCCACAATCACATTCACTCCACGTGCTTCGCGAAACGGCAGTTCACAACGTACATGGGATCTGCCGAATCGTTTCTTCTCTTCATTTTATATCTGCACAAAACTTTGCAGCTTATTATTGTAGCGTCTGCTTCCGTGAACTACTGGTTAGGGTTTCTGTCATTTGCAAGGGATTTATTATTTTGTCAACGATGTGACAAGTGTAAGGTGCGTTCCACAGCTTCCGGTTGGGCCGCTGCTCCCGCCATAGGTCTATATTGCTCAGGTTTGTAACCAAATGAAGGCGCATTCAATACAGGACTAGCACAATGAATCGAACAAAAAGTCTACATAAAGAAGTAAAACAGTGATTCGAACGTATTTTAAAAAAAAAACTCATGGTGCAATTCATTTGGAAAACTTGAAGCTATAAGATATTCCAAGAGCCTCTACAGTGTGGTATTTATGGGGACTTCGTATCACAGTAATTGTGGAGACCAAAGTAGGATATCCTACATAAGTATTATTGAATAAAGTATTATGTGTGTACAATCACTGTTATATTATTTTACTAACTTCTTGAAACAAAGATCTTGCAACCACAAGTATGAGTTACACGTGTTTAAAAAATGACATACGTTAGAGACAACTTGCAGTTTGGCCTGCAAACAACCGACATAGTTTCCCAGAAAAATATTTATCTTGCCCATCTTGCGGTACTGTACGGTTGCCACCAAGCCGTGAAGTGGGAGCGACTTGACCTTTTTTTTTTGGTAAAGTGTCGAATTTTAGAGGTCATGGCCGCCTCGAGTGAGAAATCGGAACTAAGACAGTCACTGGTGCCACCGTTTCGCGAAGAGCACTTCATCTAATCATCCTATTTCAATAGTTTCACGTCATTACAAGTTTGCTTCTTTGCCTGAGCTGCTGCCTCGCATGCACTTTAGCACTGTAATGAAATGCTGTCATGCATACAAAATTGGTGGCTCAGCTTGGTTATGCCTAAGACCCTTGATGTGTAGACAATTGAGTTTACGTATGCTGTACTGTTATGCGGTGAACAACGCTGTGCAGTCCACCTAATTTAGAACACAATATACGATCCTCTACGCAAAGACTGAGCTGAAAATAAAAGGTAGGATTATTTAAGCCATCACACCTCTTCGTAATCATAACCACTATAAGCATTGTTTTCTCGGACACCCCAGCTTCATCTGAAACCAATATACAGCTGTAGTATAACGCGATTGTCGCACTAGAGTATTACGGAAACCTCGCAAGGACGCCTGAAAAAGCAGTAAATAAATAAATAGGTCACAGCTTTGCTGCAATGGCACAGCAATGAATGACATAGTAACAAGTTGGAAAGTCACGCGCAGAATGGAGAGCAAATCAAAACGTACCCCGTATTTCTCACGCACAACTGACGCATAAAGCATACCCTCCTGTACACTCTAAGGCAAAATTACCCGAAACAGGAGTAACGGAGCTCAATATGCACGCGCGATGAATGGATAGACCGTTGAGGAGTAAGCACAGAGGGAAGCGTGCCACGTGCAAACCATTTAGTCTCCAAGCACGCTCCAAAGGGATGAACCGCTCGTGCATTGCAGGCAGTGCGCAGAGCGTTGCCAAGGTCACTAGCCATCCTCCTCCTCTCCTGGCTCCTTCTTTCCCCGTATTTTGTCGGCGATGGTTCACGTTGCGTCGCGCTCGGAGTGCTCGACTATGGTCGCCTGGATTCGACGATCTAGGAATTACGACGTGGTGCTTGTGCGTACGCTTGTGTACGTTTAGCTACACCCATGAAGTCTGGAAGAAGTCTCGACACGTCACCACGCCGCGCTGTATATCTCTGGCTTTAAAGATAGTCACGACCAACACACGACAGGAACAGTTGGGAAGGCCAATATTGCAGCCGAGAAGACGGCAGGGCTATCGGATATATACTTCAGTTCAACCTAGGGCAGCAGCAGTCAGTGCTGGATTTTTTTGCAAGTAGGTTATCAATCATTATTCTACTCTACTTGTCGCGTAGAGTAGAATAATGACGCTGCGTCGTCCTCAATTTAAGCTGAACCCTTACAAAGAAGGTTCAGCTTAAATTGAGGACGACGAAGCGAGCAATGGAAAGAAAAATAGTAGGTGTAACCTTAAGAGACAATAAAAGAGCACAGTGGATCAGGGAAGAAACGGTGCTTAAGGATATCATAGTAATAATAAAGAAAAAAATAGACATGGGCCGGGCATGTAGCGCGTAGACAGGATAACCGCTGCTCGTTAAGGGTAACTAACTGGATTCCCAGAGAAGGAAATCGGGTTAGGGGGAGACAAAAGGTTAGGTGGGCAGATGAGATGAAGAAGTTTGCGGGCATAAATTGGCAGCAGCAAGCACAGGACCGGGTTAACTGGCGGATCATGGGAGAGGCCTTTGTCCTGCAGTGAACGTAGTCAGGCTGATGACGATGATAATGATGACTTGTCGCATGTGCGATACGGATCGCACTTGCCGGCAATGGGCTCGGTCGTGTTGTATATCGCACACACGAAATGCACCGCGAAGGTCAGCTTGGGCGTCTGCAGTTCGCTTGTGCTTCGCGACCGCCTCGAAATTGGCCGTCATCGCCGTCGGCCTCCCGTACGCTCGCTCATCGAGTACTCGCCTGTCTTCACCGCCGCGATGAGCTCCGGGCTGACAATATTGGGCTGAGACCTCATGGCTATGTTGGGAGTTGTCGAAAACACGTTGCGGGTTCTCGTAATGAGCTTGGTTGTAGTATGTCGCGCGCTGTAAGAGCACTAGCTTGGGCTGGCGGGGCTTCCGCTAGCGTCGGAACTCAGTGAAAATTGGTCGCCATTACAGTTGGCTTTCCCATCAGTCGTTCGCAAGCAGCTCGGCGCTGTCCGTTGACCGCGGTGGCGCATTCGCGTTTGCGCGCTATACTCGCTCGATTTTGTGGAAAAAGGCCGCATTACCGTAGATTTCTTTGGCGCTTGCTCCAGACCAGCTCGGCGCTGTTCGTGGCGGCGGCGAAGTGTGCGCTCGCTCTCCTGCTCGAAGTTCACTGGCGGTAGACACTTCAAGTGCAGCGCCGTGTTTGGTCTCGCGTTCGCTTGCTCGAGCTGAACGACGTCACTCGCTGAGGACTCGCCGACTCATTGGCTCCACGGTGGTTCGCGGAGGTGTGGCTGTGGCCACCGCTCCTAAGCTTGTGCGCTACGGGGATCGAAATGAGTTTGACGATGTGTGACATTACGATAAAATCATTAGCATGTCATATCACATGTATGTTTTTATTTCCCCTTGAATGCATTTCTCATGTGCATTTGTGCTCATTCTCTGTCACGTGTGACTCGCTACTTTATATACCTATTGTGTAGCCTTGGGCACACACCGTGCTGGAGCTGTGGGCGCTGGCGTCTGCGATGCCTGTCATCCATCTCTTTCGTCAGCGCAGCTTCAGAAGGACTGTGCGAGATGTGAACGTAAATTTATTTGTGTGTCAGAGTTTAGAGGCATGTTTTTACATTAACTTGCAGGTACTTTTCATATGGGTGCATCTTCATCTTCTGTCACGTGTGTCTACTTATTTTCACTATCTTATTGTACGTGCAGCCGTGGGAACACAACAGGCAGAAAGCTGCGTGCGCTGGCGTCTGTAATGCCTGTAATCTATCGCGTCTGTCGGAGGAGCTCCACAAGGAGTGAACAAAATGTGACGAGCCTACACTTGTACACTTCACCATCAATTCACTGGAAAGAAGTGAAAAACTTCATGTGTGTGTAGAAAAATAAAAGATTTCAATGTCTCACTTTTGTATTTCGTTGTTGCCGTGACTGCGAGAGCAGTTACACATAGGTAGCTAACTACCCTTTTGCGTGTTCTTTTCTGCGCTACTTGTGGCGCACTGTGCGGAAAAACAGGCGAAAAAAGTATTTGGCCTGGCGGAAAATAAACAAAAACAATGTTTGAACTGGGGATAAGAAGTTCTTCCGATTGCAGTCTTTGAATGGATCAACTGTTCGTCCGGCAAGGTGCGACTGTGAAGACTAACGGTTGCCCGGTAAGGTGTAAATGTGGGGATTAACAGCTACCCTATAAGGTGCAAATGGTAGGATGAAATGTTAGTCTGTTGAGGTGAAATATGAAACTAACGATTACTCGTTAAGGTGTAAATGTGAAGACTAAATGTTAGTCCCTTAAACTTGTTTGTGAGGACGAACTGTTAGACCAGGTGTCCTTAGTCCTTAAAGAGATGAATGGTTGTGGCAGCCCAATTAGTCCCCAAAAGAACGAACAACACACCCGTTTAGCATCCTTTTGCCTTAGAGTGTACAGGTGAACGCGAATAAGCATCTCAGTTATTAATTCGCTGTGTCTAAAAAGTGCGCCCTTTTCGCAAACGGAGACAGCTCAATGATTACAGTGACCTTTGTGTGCCCGGCTACTGCCACACAATCATTTGGGTGAATACCTAGGGCCAGCCAAGCTATACGATTGCTCCCACCGCGAGATAAGCGCATGCGTGAGCATCCACCATGCCCCCTGTCCACGTGGCAAAGTACGCGTGGGAGATGAGAGTGTGCGCCACCGTGACGTGACAATGTGGCAACGCTCGCTTATTGCGCTATTTTGCTGGTAATACTGAAAATACAATAGTTGGCCCCAGATGCCCATCACCAACGCTAACTGGTAGATATAAATAGCTTAACGTTTAAGTGTTGAAAGAGATTCCGTGCACCAAAGTGCTTTTCTGAAGTATTTTTTTCTTTCGTTTTCGTATATAGAGATACGTATGCATATATGGTGAGGGTGGTGGTGGTGGTAAACACATTTTATTACGGAAAGTCTACCAGACAGTTGCGGCATAATGCATGATTGAGTGGCAAGACCCTATTTCACGATGCCAATTGAGTTGGCCATTGCTAGGGGGCGCCTCACCAAGGACACTTTTTCCAGACCACTTGCATGGTCCGGGTACAGGCGGCACGAAGCCCAGTAATAGGCAAGAATGTCGCGAAGGCGCGTCAGATTCGTATTGACAGATTCCGTCTCGGGACATGGAGGGCCAACGGTCCGGATAAGAGAAGCGCGGGCAGCGGCGTTCGCCGCCTCGTTCCCGGGCTGGCCCGTGGGCCTGGGGTCCATTCTATACAAATGAGGTGAGGGTTCAAGCACCAAGGGGCTGCCCGAAGTAGGGGAGCTGCCAGAGGGGCAATGGCACTCTGAAGGCATTGGGAACAGGTTGAGCGCAAGTCCGTCTGGATGATGTGTGAGGTGGCATGTGAGGCGGCCAAAGCAAAGGCAACATGCTCAGCTTGCGTCACAGTGTTGGCTCTAAAGGAGAGGACATAAACGTGTTTTCTCTCTGTGATCACGGCGGCCGTGAAGTGACCTGAGGGGGAGGGGCCTGAAACGTCTACGCAGAAAACGTCAGTGTGGCCGGAGTGTCGCGCCTGAAAGGCCGTGGAACGCTCTACTCTACGGCCGGGATGTAGGTCGGGATTCATGTTGCGGGGTAGTAGTTCCACCCACAGTTTTCGCCGCCAAAGTTATGGTATCGACGTCGGAGTGTCTTAATCGGAGATCGCATTGAGGCCGAGCCTGTATACTAGACGTCGCCCTGAGGGCATCTGTGACAGACGAATAATTTGGCTAATACTGTCACAATGCAAAAACAGCAGCAGTCGAATCCAGGAAACTCACTTTAATTGTACCAGAACACTGGCAAACTAATCGGAAGAGAACCTCGTCTTCTCTCGCTGCGCGTGTTCTTCGTTGTTCTCTTGGCGCTGCTTATTCAATGTGGCATTTGCCCCTCACCAAAGAGCAGCGTCCCGATGCTCTTCTACAAAAGACGGTGGAGTAGATGCATGGTGTAAATCAGTCCGAGAAGTAGGGCTTCATTCGCACAACGTGCACGATTTCTGGTTTTTGCTGGCGAGTTGTCAAGGGGCTGTCAGGAACGACCACGTAATTAACGTCGCTCAGGCGTTGTAAAACTGTGTAGGGGCCAAAATACTTCTTCAGCAATTTTTCGGACAGTCCCCGGCGGCGTATAGGACTCCATATCCAGACTTTGTCACCGGCCCGATAGACGACATGTCGGTGTCGCAGATTATAACGTTGGGCGTCATAATTTTGCTGCTGGGTGATTCGGACGCGCGCAAGCTGCCTCGCTTCTTCTGCTCGTTGGGTAAAAGATGCAGCGTCCAAATCGATGTCATTGCAGTCGTGCAGAAACATGGCGTCAAGCATCGTCGTCACTTCACGGCCATGAAGGAGACTGAACGGCGTTCTTCGTGTAGTTTCTTGCTGCGCTGTATTATAGGCGAACGTGATGTACGGTAGAATGTCGTCCCAGTTCTTGTGATCCACGTCAACGTACATACTCAACATGTCGGCAAGAGTCTTGTTGAGGAGTTCTGTTAAGCCGTTGGTTTGTGGATGATAGGAAGTGGTTTTCCGATGTGCTGTTCCACTGAGCTCAAGCACTGTCTTCAGGAGCGCCGCCGTGAAAGCGGCACCTCGATCCGTTATTATGATTGTTGGAGCACCGTGCCTCAGGACGATATTTTCTACGAAGAATCGTGCGGTTTCAACGGCAGTGCCACTTGACAAAGCCTTTGTTTCCGCATAGCGCGTAAGGTAATCAGTGGTGACTATTACCCACTTGTTGCCAGCATGGGAAGTCGGATATGGTCCAAGGAGATCCATTCCAATTTGGGCAAAAGGTACCGTGGGTACTTGAATCGGTTGTAATAGTCCAACTGGTTTTAACGGTGGCGATTTTCGTCGTTGGCAATCGAGGCACGTGCGCACGTAATGCTTCACAATAGCTGGAAGTCTTGGCCAGTAGTATTTCTGTTGGATTTTGGCCAATGTGCGTGTGTATCCGAGATGACCAGATGTTGGCTCATCGTGGCAAGCACAAAGTATCTCCTCACGAAGTGACGTCGGAACGACAAGTAGGTGGGTGCTTCCTCTGGGGGAAAAGTTCTTTTTATAGAGAACACCACTACGTAAGCAGAATGACGGCAGGCTCCTTGCAAATCTTCTAGGGACGGTTGTTGTCCGGCCATTCAAAAATTCAATAAGAGGAAGCAACTCACTGTCTTCTTTCTGCTTGCACGAAATCGTAGTGATGTCAACGACTCCTACTAACGCCATGCTCTCATCGTCTGTGTCATCGTCGCGCTTTATCGGTGACCTTGATAAGCAATCAGCGTCGGCGTGCTGCCGTCCGAACTTATACACGACCGTCATATCAAACTCTTGAAGGCGTAAGCTCCACCGTGCGAGCCGACCAGACGGGTCTTTCAAGTTGGTCAGCCAGCAGAGGGAATGATGGTCGCTGACTACGTGGAAGGAACGACCATAGAGGTATGGACGAAACTTCATAACCGCCCATACGGCAGCAAGACACTCTTTTTCCGTTGTGGAGTTGCTGGACTCGGCGCGGGAAAGCGTCCTACTAGCATATGCGATCACACGCTCGGCTGAGTCTTGCCACTGGACGAGTACAGCGCCTAAACCCACGTTGCTGGCATCTGTATGGACCATGGTAGGAGCATCCTCATCAAAGTAAGCAAGCACAGGCAGAATCTACAGGCGTTGTCGGAGATCGTCAAATGCCACCTGTTGATCGTCGCCCCATGAGAACGAAACGTCTTCTCTTGTGAGTCGTGTTAACGGCGAGGCTATGTGGGAGAAATTGGCAATAAACCTTCGGTAGTATGCGCATAGGCCAAGGAAACGCCTGACAGCTTTCTTGTCTTTTGGTACCGGAAATTTTCTGACGGCCGCAATCTTATCGGGATCAGGTCGAACACCTTCATGGCTCACCACATGGCCTAAAAATTGAAGCTCCTTGAAACCGAAGTGACACTTCTCGGGTTCCAGTGTCAGGCCGGCAGATCTTATTGCCCTGAATACCGATAGCAGCCTGCTCAGGTGCTCCTCAAATGTTTTTGAAAAAACAATGACGTCGTCCAGATAGACCAGACATGTCTGCCCCATAAAGGCCTGACAGAACGGTATCCATTAGTCTCTGAAATGTTGCGGGGGCTGAGCACAATCCAAATGGCAAGACTTTAAATTCATAAAGCCCGTCAGGCGTTACAAAAGCCGTTTTTTCTCTATCTCGCTTGTCGACCTCAATTTGCCAATACCCACTTTTGAGGTCCATTGACGAAAAGTAGCGTGCATACCTCAGCCTGTCGAGTGAATCATCGATGCGTGGTAATGGGTATACGTCTTTCTTTGTCACACGGTTCAGCTTGCGGTGGTCGACACAAAATCGCAAGCTTCCGTCTTTTTTTTAACCAGCACTACCAGCGATGCCCAAGGACTTCTTGACGGCTGGATGACGTCATCATCGAGCATTTTCTTCACTTGTTCTTGGATTGCTTCTCGCTCTTTCGGTGCTACGCGGTATGGGTTCTGTCGTATTGGCCTTGCCGTCTCCTCCGTTATTATCCGATGCTTCGTCAGTGGCGTTTGACTGACCCTCGAGGTCGATGAAAAACAGTCTTTGAACTGGTGCAGAAGATCTGCTAGACGCTGTCTCTGCGCTGGTGACAAATCCGAGCTTACGTCAATAGGTGGTGGGGCTGACGTGGCTTGCGGCTCGTCCTGTTGTACTACACAGCACTCGCGGATTTCGGTGATCTCGTCGAAGTCAGCAACTGTAGTGCCTTGTGTAATGTGTCGTCGCTCGTTGGTAAAATTCGTCAACAGAACCTCTGCTTCACCGCACACAACATTGACGATACTTCTGGCAATTGCAACACCGCGAGAGAGTAGGAGCGTCAATACTTGTTCAGCGATTCCTTCTCCAGTATTCTGCTCGCTGCACGTGACTGAAACAAGGCGGCATGATAACGGAGGTACGGTCACATCGTCAATGACTCGTAGGGATTTTCGGTGTAGCACTGTGCTTTGACCCGCTGAAAAGGTCAGTACACCGTCCGGAATATTGATGATGGCACCATATTCACGCAAGAAATCCATCCCCAAGATTGCCTGTTTGCAACACTCAGAAAGGATAACAAAAGTTGCGACGAAGGATGCATCCCCTATCTTCATTCTTACGGTGCATTTTCCGGTAGGTGTGAGTAGCTGCCCTCCAGCTCCTCTAATCTGCGGTCCTGTACATTCTATTCTAACCTTCCTGAGCGTGTCTGCCAGACTCTCACTTATTATTGAGAAGTCCGCGCCAGTGTCGACCAATGCTATGACGTCATGTCCGTCAATCGTAATTGCAACTTCGGCAGTAACAACTCCATCTTTCGTCGATTCATTGAAAATGTGTCTCTCTTTACTCGGCAGTAATGGTGGATTTTCAGCACTTCCACGATTCGCAACCTTCCCCCCTGAGGTCGCTGCTTTTAGTTTCCCCGGCGTGGACTAGGAGATCTCCCTCTTGGCATGCCAGTGGTGCTCCGTCTAGAAGATGGAGAATAACGGCCCGGAGAGGGTGAGCGTGACCGAAACACAGGAGAAACATCCCGCGGGGTCATGCCATTCGTGTCGACGTCAGGTGTTCCGTTGAAATGGCGCCGAGGAACAGTAGAAGAAAACCCTTGGTACCCTGCGGCGCGATACGGGCAATACCGAACGATGTGGCCTGCTTCCCCACAGTGAAAGCACAGGGGCCTATGATCAGGGGTACGCCAGATGTCCGTTTTGCGAAGTGGTGGCCGCCTCGGCATCGAAGTTTCTCTGTAGTACCAAGGCGCTGTCGGCGGATGTTGCTGGTGGTACTGATGTGGTGTCGCCACGTTCGCTGGCTGTCGGCTGACTACGTCTGCATAGCTTGCCCTGGGAGTGCTCGTGTTCGGCTCAGGAAGCGAGAGCGCTTGCCTGATCTCCTGGCGTACAACTTCCGTTACTGAGGCGATCGCACAGTCGTTCGGTTTGGTGACGAGTTTCTTGACCTCTTCTTGTACGATTTCTCGAATTAGTTGGCGCAAAGAACCTTCGTCGGGCGTTGTTGCTGTGGTAGTGGCTGCCACGCTGATCGGTGCACTGTGGGTTGGGCGGTCATACTGGCGATAACGTAGATGCAGTGCGCGTTCGATAGATGTCGCCTCCTAGGAGAATTCATCCACACTGGTAGGCGGGTTTCGTACGAGACCAGCGAACAGCTGCTCCTCAATGCCCTGCATGAGGTGGCTAACCTTTTTGGCTTCGGGCATATTAGGATCTGCTCGACGAAATAGCCGCGCCATGTCCTCAACAAACATCGTAACGGATTCAATTGGTTTCTGAATCCGTGACTCGAGGAGACGCTGTGCGATTTCTCGTCTTTCAGTGCTTGCGAACGTGTTGAAGAACTTCTGCCGGAACTCGTCCCAAGACGATCACGCACGATTCGTGAACCATGTTCGGGCTCCGTCTTAAAGCGGAAAATAAACGTAGCCCAATTTCTGTGTGGTGTTCCACCCGTTAACATTCGCTGTGTGCTCGAATTCCTCGAGCCAGTCAAGTGCGTCCTCATATGCGTTTCCGCGGAAGTCAACCGGAAGTCGAGGGTTCAAAACAGTCACCTGTGTCGTGCTTGGGCTGGACATGTTGGGGCCAGTGCTTCCAGGCGCCGTCATGCTTCCTGGCACAGTCACGCTTTCCGGCAATGAACCAAACTCCGGGCTGAGGCCTAACAGGCGCCGGCTGCTGCGGTGAACGGGGGTGTCGATGCGCGGAAGTCTTTCTTGACCAGATGCGGGGCTGTTATCAGGCGTCCCGAACATGTACCCAGCTTCTCCACCAGTGTCACAATGCAAAAACAGCAGCAGTTGAATCCAGGAAACTCACTTTAATTGTACCAGAACACTGGCAAACTGATAGGAAGAGAACCTCGTCTTCTTCTCTCGCTGCGCGTGTTCTTCGTTGTTCTCTTGGCGCTGCTTATTCAATGTTGCAATACTATGAGCTTGCCGCAGCTTTGCAAAGGAGTTATGTACCCCCCGCGCCGCGAATCAGCTCTTGGAGGTGGCAATGAGAAGGTCGAGTGCACATTTGTATACTGAACGAAGGAGGACGTCCAGCTGTTACTTGTGGTGACGACGCCGGCGAAGGTAAGGTGAGGCGTACAGGACGTGACTGGTCACAAACGCAAGGGCCAACAGCATGGACTTGGTCCCACGGAGGCCGCACGCTTGGTATATACCCGCCGTATCATACGACTATCTTGTTCGATGGCGCGTCGGCGGCTTGCTATTGTTTCCGTGGGATTCAAAGGTGAAGTGATGTGGAGCCCAAGAACTTGATATTTCTCTACTGATGGAATGAGACCAGACGGAAGCAAAACAGGGGTGGAGGTAAGTCGGATACCGAGAGAATAGCAGATTTAGCTGGCGAGCACTCTAGGCCACACGAAGCAGCGTAGGCGTTCACTGCAAGGGCAGCCTTTTGTAGGCGCTCTTCGATTTGCGCTGGGGAGCCGGCGTTGGTCCAACTTTGAATATTGTCGGCATATAATGCGTGGTGTATTCCCTCGACCTTGCGCAAAACGAAGGAGAGGGTGTTGATGGCCAGGTTAACCACTTCTAGCCTGAGTTTAGTGTACGACATAAAAAATTCCTTTCGCTGTGGCTTTTCATGATCTGGTTATGAAGAAATTACACAACTTTTATACATGTAGGGGTATTAGGAAAACGGTACGGCTATGTCGCGTAAACGTGACAACAGGTCGTAATGAATCACAAAATGTTTATTTTCGAACATACTTCAGAGCTCATTTGTTTGAGCTCAGAACATTTGTAGGTTACTTCTTGTGAAAAGAAATGAAGCATTTTGAGGTTTTGTTGATACAAAAATGAACTTTGCACGTTGCGCAGAAAGAAACAGGTTGGCCTTCGCAGCCAGGCATTTTGCATCGTTGTCGTTCAGTGACACTTCCTGCCAGTGGCCAAAATTGTCATGACGGACTTGAGCATTAGGTGTTGGAGTTGTTGGGCCTCTTCTTTTCTTCTTTTCAAGCTCTGTTTCCACAGAAAGAGACGGCCGGCCCCTCTTCTTCCTCATGTCCTTGTTCTCAATGCAGAGGCAGCTGGCTAGAGAAGCCTTGAATGCTAAAAGATCTAGTTGCTCTTTTTTGGCGATTGCTAGAGCATCACAATCCCTTCGGTAGAGATGCCAGCTGTTCACAACAACCATATCAACAAAATGAAAAAAAAAATCTTAGGTAGAATTTTTTTGACTTCAGAAAAACTATGTAGTATGCCATGAGCCCATCTAAAAGGTCTACTCACCCATAAAGGTGTTGTATGTCTTCAAAATAGGGGGCTGCCGAATTTCGCACCTTTCTTTCTTCTTGCAGTCGTACCGCTGGCAGCTTCCTAGAGGCTCGGCACTCCCGAGTGTGCTGGCTATATTCACTCCTCGGCCGTCGTACCACTTCACAACTCGGACTTCAACCCCATCAACAGTAGCCTCCCGCTCCACGTGGCTTCCTTTTCCGTCCTTCTTCATTTCTGCATCACGGGGCAGTCGGCATCCAGAAATCCTGTTTGCCCGCGCAGTTCCTAAGGCTGGAATACCGCGCTGTTGCGAACTTACAATCAGTTTTATGGATGTGAACCAGTGGTCAAAAAACGACAAGAAGCTATTGTTCTCTGGGATGGAGCGCGAAAGCTCGAGCACAACATACGAGCTCGCTCCAAGGTCAGGCAAACCAGGAACGGGGCGGATGTTCCCTGTGTAAATGGTAGAAGTCGTAGACAAGTCCGTAGGTGTCACAAAGTACAAAAATCTTGTAGCCCCACTTGTGAGGCTTGCTAGGGACATATTGCTTGAGAGATGAACGGCCTTTGAACGGCAAAATTTGCTTGTCGACCACCAGCATCTGTGACTTTGGAAGGATTGGAAATTTGGGAAGCAGATTGTCAATCAGTGATCGAATTTTGAAGAGCCTGTCATTTCCAGCATTCGCTTTTATGAGATCGTTGTTGTTGAAATGAAGGTTGCTCTTTATGGTTTGCCACATGTCACGTGACATAACTTCTCCCACTTTTTCTACTCTCATCTCGTGGCTCCAGTACATGTGTGATCGTAGAAGCCTGTATATGGACATGTACATGGTGGCACCGAGAAACTGCTCTAGTTCAGCGCATGTTAGGCGTCATTCTTTGTTGGCATTCTTCTGCACTGCATAGAGATTGGATTGGTCTCTGATCTCGGGAAGGTCGCTTGTCGTCAAAAAGATACCGGAAGTACTCAATGGGTGCTTTCGGCTCATCTGGAGGGTCTGACAGACTGTCTTCCCATTGAGGTTGGCGTGTTCGCGCATGATTCACTCGCTTCCACAGGAAACTTCTTGCACTTGACGTGGACGGCTCTTGTGTATCATCTTCGTCATCCGCAAAAAAAGAAAAAGAAAATGAATTCATTGCGACCTGTGCTTATTACATTGGAGAAGCCATACAACCTTGGCTTGAAAAAGAAAAAGCAAAGATGCGCCAACGCAATACAACACGAAGGAATGCCGACGGCGCTTCACATTGCAGCCGCACGCAACTCGCCCATCAACAGCAACAAGGAAACCAGAAAGCGCATCTCGTGGTTCACATTCCACAAGAGCTTGTGATTGTGCCAGGCAAAAAAAAGAGTCAAGGTTGCATACCTGTGTCACTCCCAGACTGCCCAGAGTGATCTGCTGGGGCAGCGTCTTCTGTGTCAGGGCTGTAATCGGAGACGTTGTCGCTGAGTCAGCTATCTTCGCTTTCTTCAACGGGTGGAACCCTGATCCCATAGAACCTTCTAGAGTCCATCATAGATGAAGAGCATTGAATAACTGAAATAAAATAACCAATTACTTGGTCTTTGACCATAACCCAAGGAAGATGTAGTTGTGCGCAAACAGGGATGCTACAACTTGATGCGAAAATACGACAAAGACATGTGCGATTGAAAAAATTACCAACGTAAATTCTAACCTTCAAAAATAAATCACTGACGAAAAGCATTATAACTTCGAAAAAGAATGACTACTTCTTTGACCACATCCCAAGGAAGATGAAGTTGTGCACAAATCGGAAGTATGCCATGATGATGCGAAAACGCGATAAAGCGACGCGCGATTGAAAACACAACTAATCTTCAAAAACAAATAATTTACGCGATCTCCGTGCGTTAGTAAACCAAATGCCCACTACACAAAATTTTTTAGATTCAAAACATTTACATACCTTGAAAGGAGACGGATGTCAACGGATGGACACTGAAGAATGTTGTGCGTCGGCATCAACCGGAGAAATGGCAGCTGTCAGCTCTTTACTGAAGAGAAGGTAGATGGCGCTGCTTTTTCTAAACGTTACCTCTATACAGAGCAGTGGCGCCTACAGATGTTTTCTTCTTGTAGTGCGGCTTAAAACCGGTATGATGCGAAATCGCGACAACAGGTCATAAGAGGTTAAGAGTAGAGGCGACTGGAATGCACCTTGGGGTGTACCCCATGTGCCTAATAGGTACTAGACATGTTCTATAGAATCGAGGCGGAAGAAAGCGTCTTTTCGTGATAATGGCGTTACTCTGACAGATTGGGGCGAGGGCATTTTGCGACTTTTGTGAGCACTGGGCTGTGTGGGAGTTGAAAACGGGGTCTGTGATGTGATTACGTCGGCCGCAGCTGCACTTTCAGTCAGAGAGGGAAGCGAATCTAAGCGAGCTGTAAAGTTAGTGAGAGCCATACCAAGGGCACTGATACTCTCAGTGAGCTGTTGCTTTTATCTTGTTTGCTCCCTAGACCTATTGTTGAATGGAAATTCTAGCCTTTCAATTTGGTCAATGATTTGTGAGACGTTCGGGTCTGCGGTGGTAATTACAGCAGTTGGTTCGGCAGCGTTACCTTTCGTGCCCCTTTCGTGACCGCATCTACGTCCATTGTGGCAGTTTTCTTTTTGCGCGACGCAGGCCACGATCTGTTCGGTACTGTTCGTTATAGGGGTGCTAGCGGGCGCATGTTTGCGTTCCAAGTGTTTAATTTTGTCGTTAGCGGCAGCCAATTGTTGTTGCAATAGTTTGACTTGTTCTGCCAACTCCATCCCCTGTTGGTTTTCGAAGGGGGTTGCCTGGGGCTGTCGCTGCTTGTCCGTTTGCCAAGCAACGCTCTTTTCGTGTCGGACAGCCGAAAGTGTGTTGTGGTGATCCCAGTTCCTTTACCGAGATCGGTAGCAGGCTCCGTTGTCAGGTCCGGTAGCACTGGTGCTCCTACCACCAAGCAGCGGCAAAGATTCTTGATAGTTCTTCTTTTCGGTTGTAGTACCTTTGGTCTGGCAGCCTGAAAGGTGCTGAGATGCTTTGTCGGTGCTGTTCTTGTTTCCTGGAAGCTTCTTTTTCAGAAATCAGTACTTACAGTTGCGACTGCCGGTTAGGTGGCCGCCTTTACAACCAACGCATTGCGCCGGGCAAGTGAGTTGTTTGCTGTCCGTAGGTTGCGGCTGGCTTTTGCCACAACGACGACAGTTATCTTGTTTCGGCTTCGGACACATGTCGGTCCTATGACCAGTTTGTCTGCAATTGAAGCATACCTTTACCCGTTCTCTGAAGGGGAATATCAAGAGCGTGAAAGCAAGGTAGCGGACATGCTTGGGTAGGGTATGACCAGCGATGGTTAAGACGAAATGTCTGGTCTTTCCCAGTAGCCGAGCGCTTACGATGTCGATAGTTGGACTGCGGGCGCGAAGCTAATTGAAAATCTGGTCATCACTGTCGAAGCTGTGCGCTTTGAAAAATTATGCCTCTAAACGAGTTGTCAGGTGCAGGGGATTACACACCCATGGTACAGGATGGGTCGGAAATTTTTAGTTGGGTAATCTTCAGGTAAGCCATTGCACGGTTCACATTAGGTATGCTGACAGTGATAGTGTTGTTGGTCCGGTGAATGCGCATCTGGTCGTGGTGAAAGACTGCGGGTGAGTCGAATCCGGTAGCGGCGCATAAAGCTTCTGAGAGGCGGGCTGGTCCCAGATCAGCTAGGTGTAAAGAACGCTGTGTTCGCAGGACTATTTTGAAGTCATCCGATGGTAATCGTGCCAGTGGGCATCCCTTTGGAGCGGGTGGTGGCTGTGCACGGCAAGGAGTCGGCTTGCTGCGTTGGGACTGAGCGGTGCTCGGAATCAGGATGGCGATATCGGCGATGCGTGGCCAACGCAGTATGTGACCATGATTCGTTATTAAGCTCTTCATCAGTTATCGGCGTTTCTGTTACGACAACTTCCATTTTCCTGTCTGGGACGTGCTCTGGAAGTGAACGCTGAAGAGAAAGGCGGCGTCTTGTCGCAACGACGCTGGAGTTAGGGTAAGCACATTGGCCTAGCGTAGCTGGGCATGGTGCGCTGCGTTCACAGCAGCAAAACAACGACTTGCCGATGTGAAGTGGTAATTTTCAACAGTGCCTGGCGTCGTCTTCGAGCATTGGGTCACTTTTCCGACGTATAAGAGGGAACTTGTTGCGATGCAGCAAGGTGAAAATGCGGAGTCCATGCGAAACGTGTCCTTGAGCTTTGACGATCACAGCGCCTCCACCCTTAAGGCGTGGTAATTCGTCACTTATATGTATGCATGTATGTAGTAACCACCTCACAGCATATCCACGGAGTGGATGATCATGAGTGGGGCGAAGCTTTGAAGGGTTTTATCGGTCACGTCCGTTTGTCGTATGTCTGTCTGTCTGTCTGTCTGTCTGTCTGTCTGTCTGTCTGTCTGCCTCTGTCTATGTGCCTGTCTGTCTGTCTGTCTGCATCTGTCTGTCTGTCTGTCTGTCTGTCTGCCTCTGTCTGTCTGTCTGTCTGTCTGTCTGTCTGTCTGTCTGTCTGCCTCTGTCTATGTGTCTGTCTGTCTGTCTGTCTGCCTTTGTCTATCTGTCTATCTGTCTGTCTGTCTGTCTGTCTCTCTGTCTTTTTGTCTGTCTGTCTGTCTGTCTGTCTGTCTGTCTGTCTGCCTCTGTCTGTCTGTCTGTCTATCTGCCTGCCTCTGTCTGTCTGTCTGCCTCCATCTGCCTGTCTGTCTGTCTGTCTGCCTCTGTCGGTCTGTATGTCTGTCTGTGTGTCTGTGTGTCTGTCTGTCTGTATGCCTCTCTCTGTCTGTCTGTCTGTCTGTCTGTCTCTGTCTGTCTGGCTCTGTCTGTCTGTCTGTCTGTTTGTCTGGTTGGATGCATGGACGATTGCAGGGACACACGCACGCACAAACGCCGGGATTGACGCACGGGTGGACGCATGGACAGATGAACCGATGGATGGGCCATAACCGCCGAAACGCGGGGCGAGCGGCGAGTTTCTCTTCGGCCATTCCAATCGCACGGAGAGAGCGTGTTACCAGAGGTGGGCGTGGTTCGCTGTGTTCTCCACACCGCGGCGCTTCTTCGTATGGTCTAAAGGTGGCCGCAGAGTTGGCGAAGCTTGCGTGTGGCGAAGCTTGCGTGTGGCGGTTTTGTATACGTTCGCAACCATTTGGAAAAGTCGGGCCAAGGTGTACGAGAGGTGAAGTCAATGCTTGGCCGTATATATACTCAAATGGGCTTTTTTGCTGTAGACTTGCGCCATCCAGAAAAGAACACTTATAATTGCGAGGCCTCAGCAAGAGATCAGCAGGTGCTCGAAACTTACTTAACTTCGAAGATTGCAGGCTGTATAGTACGGAGGGCACTGGCGAAGAAAAAAGTGACAGCCCGATCAACAAGCGAAGCCAGATGAGTTCCGCGTTCTACGTTCACGAGTTCATCTCGATTAAAAGGGTTGCTATTTGTTTCCTTTCATGGAACTAGCACTGCTTTCCATTGTAACGCCACTTCAAGAATCCTCCTGTCTAGTCGCAGAAACAGGATAAAGGGAGGAGGGCGCTCACGGTCGCTATGCGTCCAGACTATGTCGAGAACAAACATCACTGGTGCTGTGACCACCATGAGCTGATTACAGGCACATTTTGGTTACTTGTTATAATCCATTCGCCCTGCAAACTTTACGGTGTTCAGGGGATACGTTGGGCAATGTACGAAGAAAAATAGAAATGTTTAGCCTTTTCAAACACTACGCAACACGTGTTCAGAGTTTGATGTACCTTCTATGAAACACAGTGGTTATACATCAGAGTGACAATTTGCACTTATTCTTTCTCTAGTGGTCTGCCTCAGTGAATACTTATTTTCTACATGCTACATGTGCGACCCTTTGATTTGAATGCAGACGAGAGTAAAATAAATGAACACAACACTGATATTGCCATTCTACCAAAGCAATCAAATTCATACTACCAAATCATACTACAAAAGCAATCAAAATTCAGATGACGGAAAATAAGATGGTTACAACTGAGACACTTTAACTGTGAAATACTTGGGGATTCAATGTAGGTCGACTATTCAAACCTTTCCACCATATTCTGGTGAAATTACTTCTCGCGTACGGGGATTAATCACACGACGAGATGTAGTGGTCAACTTAAGCGTAGTTATCTGAAGCGTAACTGCACTTGGGTTGACCACTTCATGAATATCCGCACATGATATAACAGTAAAGTTACGAGTCAGGAAAGGAGAGCGATACGAATAAATAACGATAAATGCCACACATACAAGTCTCCCCTAAAGAAGAATTCTAGAATGCTTATACCTCAAAGTGAGGTATTCAGCCCCGAGATGAAACGACGGTAACAAAAAAGTTAAATTGTCACAAACTCATTCATACCTTCTCACAATTGTCTATCAGGGAACTACAGTACTTGCCTTGTTTTTTTTTCGCAAATCGGATCAAAATAGCGTAACAGAAAAAGAAATATTTTTTTTTTGAGCTCAGCCAGAAATTTGCACGGTAATTCTTGGTCGTAGGCGAAAAAAAATGGGCCCGGATCTCAATGTTACACTACAAATGTCGTCGAAAGACGATAGTCTTGTGTCCAGAGAGAAAAAAACATTTGTTTGATGTTCTGTGCAACGAAATTGGTCAAGGTTATTCTGGAGGCACTGTGTTAGAGTGCCTCGAGCGTGCAGCGAAGGCGAACGAACGCATCGAGGCCCATTGGACACGAGCGCCATCTGGCAGTTATCTTCGAAAACGAAGGAAGGCATGCGCGCCTGCAGAGAAAGATGCGTGCCCATCTCGAAGGCGATAAGGTGTAGAACGCGAAGCGACAGACAGGTGCCACTACCGTGTCGTTTCAGCAGAGCGTTGGTAACACTTGCCTTTTTGAGCATCGCGTTGCACCGTCAGCGCAGCCTGTTTAACGCTATGGTCCTTAAAATTACTTGTGTGTGCCTTCTCTAGTATAAAGGCACACATACAAAACACCAATGTGTTGTTATGATACTTCAGATATGCGCAATAATTGCTTTTTATTTGACAATGGCACAAGCATGAGCACTGGACCTTGAGCAGTATTGGTGGGCGCTGCGGATGGAGTCGGCTATTCGAGATATTGTTAAGGGAGGACAAACAGAAAAAAGTGCAGACGCACAGACAGACAGACAGACAGACAGACAGACAGACCCATATTTTTCCGTCGACGGCCCCCAAGGAAGATTGTCGTCTTCAAAAGCAATGCGCGTGCTGGAATCCCGAGCGCTCTGCTGTGCGCCATAGTCTCTGCCACCGTCGAAACACTCGCTCAATTCACCCTGCCTTCGTAGCCGGGCGCCCTAGGTGGTATTCATTGGTTTTGCTGAGGAGCGCGGTGATTGAGACGGCCGGAGAGAAACACGCCACGTGCCCGCCATCTCAGGGGCCATGGATGGATGCACGGATAGATTTATGAACGCAAGGTCGGACGGAAGCAAGAACGAATGGACAGACGGAAGCGCGGACGGACTGGCGGGCGCTTCGCCCCACTGATGATCTCTCACTTCGTGAATATGCTGTCATTTTTCTTGATCTGCACTAATTTTCTGATTATGCTGCGTTAAAGATCAGACTGTGATAGATTATGTACGAGATAACAAAAAACTACCCAAAAAGAATGAGTCTGTTCATACTAGGACGGCGAATATTTTTGCCGCGTGTACCCACTTCTTCGATTTTCCTTGAGGGCCCTGCATCGGTGGTTTAGTGGCTTAGGCACTCGGTTGCACCCGCAGGTCGCGGGCTCGAATCCTAGCCTCGGCGGCTGCATTTCTACTGGAGACGGAATTGCTGTAGGCCCATATGCTCATATTTGGGTTCACGTTAAAGAACCCCAGGTGGTCGAAGTTTTCGGATCCCTCCACTACGGCGTCTTTCGTAATCATATGGTAGTTTTGGGACGTTAAACCCCAAATATCAATCAAATAAAATCAATTTTCTTTTAGGAACGAAGCTCCTTACGCCATGGGCTGTTCGTCCTGTGTTTGTAGTGGTAGCCACCTCTCGTTACGTCCTTGAAATCTCCTCAGGATGGCGGTAACTGTATATGATGAATATAATAACAAACTATGCAAAATGGCGGTTCTTGGAGTGGACAATAGATACGCGGACAGATGAATGGAAAGACAGACAAGTGGATGGACGCACCGACAAACGGGCAGACAGACAGTCGAACGAATGAAGAGACGCATGGACGGCAGCACGGAAAGACGAATGGACAAATGGACGGGCTTTGCAAGGGCGCACGGACAGACGATT
Source organism: Rhipicephalus microplus (assembly GCF_013339725.1). Lineage (NCBI taxonomy): Eukaryota > Metazoa > Arthropoda > Arachnida > Ixodida > Ixodidae > Rhipicephalus > Rhipicephalus microplus. The sequence continues at coordinate 43,723 of NW_023612290.1, forward strand.
AGACGGCCGCACGGATGGACCGTCGCACGGATGAACGGCTGCACGAACAGACGCTCGAATGGACTGGCGGGCGCTTTGCCCCACTTATCAATTCGCTCGCAGGATTTCAAGCTGGATGGTCGTGCCCTCGCGATCTCCGACGCCAGCGTAGCTCCCACCGACTGGTTCGCCCTCCCCGGTCTCCTGACGCCGTGCAGCTCTCGCATTGTGGTGCCCCGCCTTTGGACTGCTTCAACGGGATTCCCACTTTCCTATCTCTGTCTATTTTCCGTTGCTTGCTTCTGTATTTTTCATCTATTTTTTATGTTCTTTTTATTCCTCCTTCCCTCACCTCTATAAGGCACTGCGCCGTGTCGCGTATAGACAGACGGAAATTAGGCGCCTTTCTCCTCTTCCTTGCAACCACTACCACCACCCACTCATCATGACTAAACCCGCGGATATATATATACTGTGATTTTTTTTCGGCGTTCTTGCCTTTAATAGCTGGATTTTGTCCCCAAAGCAATGGTTTTCACCTCGTGAAAAAATACTGTCATCCCTATATTGCCTAATTTATACGTGCGGTGCTGCCACAGACCAACCAGTGCAGGTATTTTTTCGCATGCGTGTATCTGAGGTGTTACTCGCGATGGTGCACTGGTTTTCAGACATCGAAACACATGGGAGTGACCATATTCCAACTTATATGCGAATAAGGGGTCTTACTAACTCCTTTCCTAAGACCACACTACGAAGAATTAATTGGTCCGAATTTAAGCGACTCATGGAAAATACATGCCGTGAAGACCCAGACCAGAACTTGGAGGATGTCATCAAAGAGGCAATGAGGGAAGCTTCCTGTCTCCTCCCGTTCGCAGGGAAGCGTTCAGATTTCGACGTTGAACTGGAAAAACTGTGCGCGCTTCGCCGAAGGGCGGAAAGAAGATACAGGCGGACGAAAGCAATATGCGACTTGAGGCTGGCACGACGCATACAGAAAAAAGTCCAACGACGTTTAGACAAACTTGAACAGGAACGCTGGAAATCATTCTGCGAATCATTGGATCCCCGAAAGCTGTTGTCACGCATCTGGAGCACTATTCGTGGCCTGCGCTCAACTCCCCAACAAAGACATCCTTTCATGGCTTTAGCCCTACATTCAGGCCACACCCAACTTGAAGTGGCAAATGAGTTTTGTACGCGAATCGCTGATGTGTCCGCCTTGTCCGCTGGCACCATTAGCAGTGTTATCCCTGAACTTCGCATCTACGAAATGGACAATCTTTTTCACTATAGAAGAACTTGACACATCTTTGGCGGCTTTCCGACGATCATCTTCACCAGGACCCGATGGCATCACCTACGCCGCTCTAGCCAACCTTCAACAGGAGGCAAGCGGACAGTTGTTAAGCTATTACAACCACTCATGGCTGGCGGGTAATGTTCCCCAGGGTTGGAAGATAAGTCGACTTGTGCCACTACTCAAAGCAGGAAAGTCACCATTTGATTTGACATCATTTAGCCCTGTTGCCCTCGCAAGTTGCGTAGGAAAAGTCATGGAAAAGATGATACACGCCTAGAATGGTACCTCGAGCGCTACAACGTATACCCAAACTGCATGACGGGTTTTCGGCGGGGTAGGTCATCTGTTGACAACGTGATTGATCTCACAACATTTATCCAGCAACAGAAGAGCCTCAAGCGCATACCACTGGCACTCTTCCTCGACGTCAAAGGGGCTTATGATAACGTAACACATAAAGCCATCCTAGACTCGTTGGAAGCTGTTGGAATCGGTGGTCGGATGTTCCAATGGATGCAGGATTATTTGACGAGAAGGTCCTTTTTTGTACAAACCTCAGATGGACCTACCACCAATTACAATACCTCCCGTTGCGTCCCTCAGGGCGCCGTATTAAGTCCCACTTTATTTAACCTCGTGATGGTAGGACTTCGTGAAAGTTTGCCAAGTACCATCCTTATATAAATATATGCTGATGATGTTTGTCTATGGACTTCGGCTGTAACTAGTCTACAAGTACGTGCAAGACTCCAGCAGGCTGCCCCCCTGACATGCTCATATCTCCGCAAGCAAGGTCTCTCAATCTCAACGGAGAATTGTGCACTGGTTGCGTTTATTCGCAGAGCCACGACACAATACCCCGTTACCATCAATGGACAAAATATTTCATACCAAAAGAACCATCGCTTCCTGGGTGTGATTATTGACAGAGACCTTTCGTGGAGTGCCCACTGCAATTACCTGAAGAGAAGGCTAACTTCCATCGTTCATATAATGCGGTTACTCTGCAGAAAATCTTGGGGCGCATCGATAAGGTCAATGATGCAGCTATACAGGGCACTGTTTCTGGGGTTTTTGCGCTACAGCTTGCCGTTACTGGCAAGTACGTGCAAGACGAACATCCGCACTCCCGAAAGTCTGCAAGTACAGGCATTACGCGTGTGCTTAGGATTGCCGCGATGCACCTCAACCTACGGGGCAATTATGATCGCAAGAGAGCATCCCATTCGAACATACATCACCACTGACAATTTGAGAGCCCACATTACACACCTCTGCCGAGTTTCTGGTCACCACGTTGCAGTGTTGCCACTTCAAAGACCACACGCGATGTTTTCAAAGATCCTTTTTGCACATAGAGAATGCCTTCCTTTTGGCTTCACTCCAGCAACAAGACCAGCGTCACTCCCGTGGTGCCTACAACAACCACAGGTGTGCCTGACTATTCCGGGAATAACGAACAAGAGCCATCATTCAACAGTGGTCCTACGACAGCTGACATTGTCGCTACTCAACGAAAAATACGGCCAGAGGACCCACATTTACACCGATGGATTGGTCTCGGCTGACAGCTCCACAGGTGCTGTTGTCATCCCGGCGTATCAGGTCACTATAAAGCTCAAACTGTCGCATAGGACAACATCCACAGCAGCGGAGCTTGCCACCTTACGTGCTGCTACACTTTATATTGCGGAAGCCCGACCTCAAAAATGGGCTGTGTTCTGCGACTCCAAGGCATCCCTTCAGAGCTTGCGATCAGCTTTACGACAGAGGGAGCATCAACAACTAGTGATTGAAATAAGAGAAGTGATTCACGAAGTTTTATCGAAAGGACATGACTTGGTGTTCCAATGGTTACCGGGACATTGTGGTATTGTCGGTAATGACCTTGCTGATAATGCTGCCCGATCCGCCCACGCGGACGCCCAGACAACCCCAATTCCATTGTCGAGAACCGACGCTGCAAGGGGCCTTCACTCGTTCGCTAACACCATGTTGGAAACTTGGCTGAGTCACCCCAGTGTCAGGAACCGCCGCCTACACAAATTGGACCCATCGAGAAAGCGTCAAGTTCTATCGGACCTCTCCCGCCAGTGTGCAACTTTACTGTGCGGCCTGTGGTTAGGAGTAGCTTTTACAAAGCCGTACTTCTTTCGCATAGGAATGGCGGATAGCTCCCGATGTGAATCGTGCGACACTGACGAGACAATAGGACATCTACTGTGTTCATGTGAACGTTTTGCGAGCGAACGCAACTTGCTACGCGAAACGTTAGAGACACTAGATGGTAGACCTTTCTCCGAAGAGAAGATACTTGGCTAATGGCTCTAGGCGTCGCTGGCCAGTAAAGCGACGCGGGCATTGCTAAGTTGTCTAAAGGCGACCGGACTACGCGACCGCTTATAAGCGTGCGAGGGACAAGGTCACATCTACACACACGTTGACCTTCACTTTTTTCTCTCTTCTCCTTTAATCCCCTCACCCCTTCCCCCAGTGCAGAGTAGCAAACCGGACGTGCGTCTGGCTGATCTCCCTGCCTTTCATTTATTCCCTTCCTCCTCCTCCTCCTCCTCCTCATCCTCCTACTCGCGATGAGTTTTATGACATTGTGGCCTCAAGGATTGCGATTTTCGCGTACCAAAACCATGTTTTTATCATCACAGGAGTCATAACAGATATTTTTAAAAACATCGACTTCTTGAGGAAGCTAGGACCTACCTTTAACGCGTACTTCTATCTAAGCACATGGGACTTCAGCATATTGCTTCCATTTAAATATAGTCGCGGTTTCGGGAACTCAGTCAGCTGACCTTCACGTGAGCAATGAAAATAACTAACCAGCACTCCACCACGTCGCCTTTTTCATGGCGCGGTGACAGAGATCCCTGAAGTCACGCAGAAAGAAGATCATCGAACTGATACGTGCCGCCAGTTTTCGCAGTGACCCTAGTAACACACAGAAAGAGCCTCATCTATAGTAATAAACTCCGTCACACGGCTTTGGAATAATATCCAGACAGCTATTTCATCCTCATCTTTGGTGAATATTTGCTCTATTAATATGTCCACCTGAATTTAAACTCGAAGAATAACCATCTGTTCGAAAAACCAGAAGTGTTCGGCCAAAGTTTTTTTGAAAAACAAGAGTATTGCTCTTCTCTCGAAGAGAAATAATACAAAATATGGCTATCCCTGTCACCTTAGACTTCTTCAGGAAAGGGAGGGGATTGAGAACAAGCGCTTTCCTTATACCAATATTCTTTAGCACTACTTTTGCCCTACATTTTCTCTACCACCAATATTCTTAATCACTTGTTCTCTATTCTCTGTTGTATTTTGCGTATAGTATAGATATCACTCGTGTGTTTTTCCAGTTGAATAATATTTTTCGCATTTCATTACTATGCGGTTAGGCTTTGATGTCACCAACACAAAATTGTATTTGATTCTTGCACAAAAATTAGCAGTGAAAAGTACATCTTGTTTTGTTAGGTGTAGTAAGTATACAGAGAAGTAAACATAAAAATTGTGTAGGAATCATACGATGACTTCAGGATAATTTGATAATAAATGCAGGTTAAGGTTGTGTAGGGACGGGCAACCATCAAAGTGTCTCTGTTGTATATCTAACATAATCGTAGGTTTTTACAAAAGTATTCTATTAATTGTTTTGTTAAGTGTATATGACATTCGCTTTTATATTACATCTTTTACAACCATACTGTTACTGATGTTAAAACAAAAATCATTTTTTTTGCTCTGTGGTAGTAGCGCATTCGCGAAATTGTTTCACCCTCCATTTTCTCTACAGAATGATATTACAAATGTCAGAATAAAACTTGACTTTCCGGGTGCTCATTAGACGATGTCGCAAATACCGTGACACATACAGTGCAACACAGCGCAAGCCGAAAACATTAGACAAGTGTTAGGGCTCGGGGAATCAACAATTTGATTGACATACAGAAATGGTCTTGGACATTCTACCGTGTTTGCGACAGGTTGAAAGGCACAAGTGAAGCGATCGTCACATGCGGAGTGTGTGCTATTACTTCAGTTCAATAATTAGGGGTGTAACTAACGACGTGATTGATGTGCTGAATGATGCACAGGAAGGAGTGTATAGGTGTACAGCGTAAAAAAACACGACGCGCATTTGGAAGTGCATGCTATATAGACAATGCAAGATAGAACTCTTGATTAGGCGTATATGATGGTGATTACTACTAAGGTTATTGATTAACCGAAACTTTAAAGAAATGTGATGTGATAACTTCTTTCTCTTTTCGGGTGACTATAAACACCCTCATAACCAGGGGCTTCTCTCTCTCAATCATGTTTGAAAACTTTAAAGATGATTCAGTTTTTATACCAGTCTCCAAATTATCCACTGCTAAGTGTCTTCACAAAATCTTTACTGAGACGCAGGAGGAAAGATATGCCTGGAAAGCGGGTGTATACTACTCCTCACGGGGGTAAGGGCAAAATAGAAAGAAAGGAAAAGAGGAAGTCCTGATGAGTGGTGATTGGGGTCTAGCACACAGAGTCTCAGCAGACACGGTCTCTTTTAAGGTAGGACACAAACCAAAGTACCTACATTAGCTACAATAGCACATGTTCAAAAGACGGGAGTGTAAACCTATCTTCCTGATCAATGTGAGCAAGCTGTTTAACTGCGTTGGGCGTGGCCTAAACGTTCCCAAGCACCCAAAAGCTTCTTTTGTGAAAAGCGTCGGCAATCTAGACAATATACGGTGCACTTTGGTGATTGTCTTTCAAATGCGTATTGAGGGGACACGCACGGGATGTGGTCAATAGTGCCTGACGTGTCAAACAGTCAATATTTAGGGTTTTGCTCCTGACCAATTTCGCAAAAATAACGTCGCGTACATGACCCAGCAGCAATCTATGTGGCAGCGTTTCCTTTTCTCTGCTTACTCGGAATGGAAGACAATCAGCATTACCAAAGTCAAGCCTATTTAGCGCTAGTGTCGTATTAGGCCTCATTCTAGAGTCGTATCATAGATATTTTCATAGCAGTATAGAAGGCAGGGCGTTGGTGTCATATACGGAAAAGTGACTTGACATCATTTCGACGCTTTGGCGAGCCATTTTCACGTCTGCATTTGCTTCTCATTCCCGTGTATGCCGCAGTGACTGGGAATTCATTGCAACGCAGCGGTATGTCTGGTTTGAAAATTGTCATTTACCATACTCATTATGTCGCACATCAGCGGACTGTATGCGCTTTCCGGCTTCTTGTAGTCACCAATTAGCTTAAGTCCCAGCTTGGAGTCGCAAAATGATGTCCATCCCGCTGGACTCTGCAGTAAAGTGTAACAGGGAGCTTTTTGTACGGCGGTCAGCTCAACGGCAGAAGGCGATGTTTGGTGGACGAATTGAAAGCGTTCCGTGATACCAATCTGAGTTACAGTGATTGAGAAGAGGTCTGTATGACAAAGCCATCAGCAAAAATGTGCACCGTACATTCGTCCATGTAGGCAATATAAGATAAAGCGGAATACTTAGGTTCAACCATTGGTAGTTGCGATTTCTTTGTTATCCCAGAAGCCCCGCCGCGGTGGTCTAGTGGCTAAGGTACTCGGCTGCTGACCCGCAGGGCGCGGGTTCGAATCCCGGCTGCGGCGGCTGCATTTCCGATGGAGGCGGAAATGTTGTAGGCCCGTGTGCTCAGATTTGGGTGCACGTTAAAGAACCCCAGGTGGTCTAAATGTCCGGAGCCCTCAACTACGGCGTCTCTCATAATCATATAGTGGTTTTTGGGACGTTAAACCCCACATATCGATCAATTGTTATCCCAGAAATCAAAAGTCGCATGATCGGCCTAGACATTGTCCAGAGAGTTATGGCGGATACCACATGTGGTGCATAATTCGAAGGCATCACATCTCGGTGTGACATAACAGTTTCTGAGCATGCAGCATTATGTCACTTCATTGGGTACGACACCGTCTCAGCATTATGTCGTTTGTCAATATTGTCCCCCGGGGGATGGTCTCGTGGCCTTATTAGTAACCTCAGATGTGCTCAAGGTGGCTCATGTTGAAGATAGACGCGAGGCGGACAAGCACGTGCTTCTGCAATAGTGCCTCATGTAAATGTACTACGAGGTATCATTCCTACACCTATCCCTAGGGCACAATTTTGGGCTTCCTCTGAGGCACGTGCAGCAGATGTGCAAACACAGAAAAACTGAGGAGCACTGTAGCGAAAGTATTCAATAAAACGTGCCTGGTATAGCTCTTGTCGAGGCGATTTTGAGAATCTTTATGATTTTCAAGACATATGGCAAAATTGTTTTTGCTCAAAGATGTGCTTCGACCGAAATGAATAACGGTCGATGATAAAGGCCAAACCTCATGAACGCGAAAATGCTCGTGACAGCGACAAGCGACGTGACGTGGATTCCCTTCGCGTGAACAGTCGCTAGCGCAGGCGAAGCTCATTCACGCGAAGGCTGCGGCGAGCGAACTCTGCCGTTGCTTGGATGAGGCCGTGTACTCGTACCAAGAAAACCACGTAGAGAGTCGTATGCAATTCGAGAATAACATATTTGTTGTGTAAGTGAAAGGAAAGTGTTTAATAATGCCTTGCAGCACTTTTTTTTATCTGCACGTGCATAAACATTACGCTATATTTTTTCCCTTGTGCACGCCTTACTCGGCCGGAGAGGATACTGAGAGGAGGTGGTGATTTCGCGGCACATGAACAGAACCGGCAGTACGTCAGTCATGTACATTCTGTTCCGGTGCTTTGAGCACAGCACTTCCGGGCGATGGGCGCCAGTTTCCAAATCTGGAGAACCGAGCGATCGCGCGAAAACTACGCCACGACACGTCGCGCGAACGCCATGTTTCGTCGCACGTAGAATCGCTCGTTGCTGTCGCAGGCATTTTCGTGTTTATGAGGTTTGATCTTGACTCTCGGAAACATGTGGTGAGTTACCTAAGGTATTACCTTCCCACCGATGGTCACTACAAGGTATCAAGTTATTGACTTTTTCATGAATGCCAGGGTTGTACTTTGTGTCGGCGACAGTTGCAGTCGGCATGTCTTTGGGTATGCGGTCATTGTCAATACTACACGTTCGCAAACTTCACTGTAAATCCGTGATCCAGACTGACACCTCTCAAACCAAGGCCAACCACATTTAACCAGTCCTGAAACACTCGCATGAATATAGAATTATTGGTTCTCTATTATTTACAAATGGCTGTGGATTGATTTAGAACCCTGCCACGTGAATAATATTATCACTTCATTGTGGATAAATTCACCCTTATTTGCAACTTCTTTTTAAGCTTGTTCTAGATTTCTTGGCATGTCCTGAAACACCTAGTTGGACTAGTTTTGTAAGTTCACTGATGGGCTGCTAACCACTTCGCATTTATTTTGCTGGTCTGCCACTGGCTTTACTAAGAGAAGACGATGACGAAGTTTTATCATTAGGTTGTCATTTTTCTTGGCTGCTGAATTTTTTTCTACTTTTTTATTGCGATAGCAATTGTATGGACACTCTCGGCGGGATTTCGCCACCGGCGTCGGCGTTGCCTTCCCTCACCCTTTATGTATACGTATTTGTGTATATAAAAACATAAGAAAAAAAAGGGACATCTGTGTAGTGAATGCGAGGCGTTAACACTGAGCCACAGAGGAGCACTTCCTGCAACGTTGAAACGGTAAGCTATTTATATCAACCACTTACCACTGCTGATGGATATATTGGGGGGCGGGGGAGAACTATTGTGTTTTCAGTATTACCAACAAGATGGCCAAATGAGTTCGCACCACCACACCGCACCACCACGCCCTTATCTCGCAGTTAGGAAGAGGGGAGGATCGTATGCCTTGGCTGGCGTAGGGCTTTACCTGGAACGCTTCTGTTGTAGTTACCGGGCACACAACGGTCACTGCAATCATTGCAGTCTCCATTTGCCAGAAACGCGCACCTTTCAGACACAGTGAAATAACAACTAAGACACTTATACGCGTCCATCTGTAGCTGTTACTACGTTTCGTGTGTCATTTGTGCCTGAGAAGTGCAGGGCACGTTTGAATCTGCTTTTCATTCTGTGCGTGTCATTACAATTTGTTGCTATCGCATTCATTGGTTTGCCTTTGCGGCAAAGCTGTGCCATTTTTGTGTGTCATCGCACATCTTTGGCACCCAGCATTGCTTGTACTGGTATTCAAGATCTCTGCTTTGGTGAGGAGACCCTGCCTGCTAAGCTCGTTGTGAAGGAGTTGATGGTGGACCTGCCACTGCAAAGAAGCGGCTCAGCCCTCTAGTGGCATCAGAAGCTGTCGATTATGAGTCTGATGCTAGCTCGTATGACTCGTTGGCATTGTACTCAAGGGAAGAAACCACAATACAGAGCAGTATTATGACTATACGACAGCTGCTTATGTACCGTCGACGCCACGGTAAGCCTGAACGCTATCTCCAAACAAAAGCTTCATGAATGTTTCTTCAAACTTGCTCCTATTCTGATTCGAGAAGATTGATTGAATCCCAGAAAAAAATATAATTGCCTTAGACACGACAGAAGAGAAGATGGTGCAAATCCTGGTAGGTCTATATGAGCTTTGCAACGTCGACGTGCAGCTTTTGCTCCACAAGCCAGAGCTTTATTGTAACAGTTGGTGTTATGCCGTATGCAGACCTAAAACTTTCGACGACGAGTTAAAAGTATGAGCGTTTGCACAACACCATGTAGAGTTATCAGTGCTCGAAAGTTTGTATCTTCAAGGCGTGTGAAGGTTCTTTTTCGGCTGCGAAAAGCTAACTAGTCACATGAAGGCCGGACTAGTGCGGTACCGGGTGCGACGTTCCATTCCAAAGCCTCTATAATGGTGGTAATGTCTCAAGCTTTGACATGCACAAGCTTTCTGCACAAGTGTTTGGTCAGTGCTAATTGTTGCGGAAATCGCAACGCAAAATTTTGTGACCATGTGACATCTCGGTGCAATAACTGTAATGGCGAACAGTTGGCGACGGACAAAGAATGTCCCAAGCTAAAGAAAAAATGGAAGGTACCGGAAGAGAAAGCAAGAAAGATGGCATCACGAGAAAAGACACCTAGCCATTGTACCTGTCAGGTAGGTGGAAACGGCAAGTGAAGATGCACCTGCACGTCTGAATAATCGTGCAGAGTGACTCGAAGCGACATAGGGAGGCGCAATAGGAGCATTTTGGTAATATTGTGACCGGCGTTTTTATGAAAGCCGTCGGACAAAATCTCCTCAAAGATCGCGCCTCAGACGTCAGAACCAGCTTCCGCCAAGGCCATGTCTTCAGTAGAAAATAGTGTAAACTGGGCGCAAGAAACAGCTCCAGTTAATAATGATGCCCAACTTGTCCACATGCTTAAGATGTTTGTTAGCGTTGTCAGATCCCTAGTAGCCGATTGTCAAAGGCCCACAGCGTTGGCCGCACAACATCTTTTAGACGCTTTCATTCCGGTTTCTGACAGTCTTCACTAAAAGCAACCTGAACACCCGTCGCGAGCCCCGTCCCTATGTGCGGCAATGGATTGTCAGGTCTCTACGACCGCGCCATGCTGACCTCATTCGTAGGCTTCTTGCAATGAAGCACCCACGGGATGTTATACTCTTCAAGAAACCAGTGTAAGAAATGACGAGCCCTGACTTCCGGGTTGCGCTGACGTTCTCAGCAATGCTCGATGCATGGTGAAGGCGTGTGAGCCTTTCCAGTGTAGAGACACCCCTCGTCCACGAAATGCTTCAAAAGTATTAATGTACAAACTATTTGAGGTTCACTTTGCATTGATTCATGCAATGAGTATCTGCGAAGCCGATATTGATTGTGCAGGAGTTGCTGTTAGTCTCAGGCACACAACTACGACTGTGGCAACAGTATATTTTCGGCAACGCCATCTTCGGACATCACATTACTGGAGTACCTGCTACCTGGGTGTGGCTAGTCATTTTTGCTGTGTGACTAGATTCCAATGCCCATCGTCCTCGTTGTTGTCCTCGCCCACAAGACAATCGTGGAGTGGAAATCAATGCACTTATTGTTAGAAATTATCTGTAGATCCTTAATGATGGCTCATCTAGATTTGTAGACAGAAGAAAACAATCTACCATTAATATTCTTCCCATATCAATGAAAAATAGACGTCTTGTTAAGTCAAGTCAAGCTGGCCCATGGAGTTCAGATCATATGCCCATTTGGCTGGCCCAAAAGCATTTTCTTGGCAGCCAGAGGGCTGCCTACTCAGTGAAGAATCGCGACAGCTTTCGTAAACTGATTGCAGGGGTGCCATTACACGAAAACTTCTTCATAAATAGATAGATAGATAGATAGATAGATAGATAGATAAAAGGATAGATAGATAGATAGATAGATAGATAGATAGATAGATAGATAGATACGCTCAATGTCACCGAAGTTTGCTAAGAAATGTTTCGCATTTATTAGATGCGCCAAAAGAGCGCCGTGTGTTGTCAGGGTTGGTGGCGGCACGATGCCGTAACGGTGAGAAAACAAACGCGTGGGGAACTGACACCGATTAGTGTACAGCATCTTCGCTTGGATTCTTCATAAAAATACAAATATCAAGGAGCTCCAGTACCCTTCGCGTTTAATTTTTTCTCTCCAATTTCATTCATATGCTCAACAATAGAATATACAAATTGCCCATTGCCTCTAATATTATTTGTAATCTGGTGGGAGGAGGAGGAAGAGAAGAAACGAAAGGCAGGGAGGTCAACCAGACGCACGTCCGGTTTGCTACCCTGCACTGGGGGAAGGGGTGAGGGGATTAAAGGAGAAGAGAGAGAGAAGTGAAGGGCAACGTGTATGTAGGTGTGACCTTGTCCATTGCATGCTTATAAGCGGTCGCGTAGTCCGGTCGACTTTAGAAAACTTAGCAGTGCCCGCGTCGCTTTGCTGGCCAGCGACGCATAGAGCCATGAGCCAAGTATTTCCTCCTCAGAAATAGGTCTACTGTCTAATGTCTCTAACGTTTCGCGTAGCAAGTTGCGTTCGCTCGCAAAACGTTCACATGAACACAGTAGATGTTCTATTGTCTCGTCAGTGTCGCACGATTCACATCGGGAGCTATCCGTCATTCCTGTGTGAAAGGAGTACGCCTTTGTAAAAGCTACTCCTAACCACGGGCGGCACAGTAAAGTTGCATCCTGGCGGGAGAGGTCCGATGGAACTTGAAGCTTTCTCAATGGGTCCAATTAGTGTAGGCTGTTGTTCCTGACACTGGGGTCACTCAGCCAAGTTTCCGACATGGTGTTAGCGAACGAGTGAAGGCCCCTTGCAGCGTCGGTTCTCGACAATGGAATTGGGGTTGTCTGGGCATCCGCGTGGGCGAATCGGGCAGCATTATCAGCAAGGTCATTACCGACAATACCACAATGTCCCGGTAACCACTGGAACACCCAGTCATGTCCTTTCGATAAAACTTCGTGAATCACTTCTCTTATTTCATTCACTAGTTGTTGATGCTCCCTCTGTCGTAAAGCTGATTGCAAGCTCTGAAGGGATGCCTTGAAGTCACAGAACACAGCCCAATTTTAAGGTCGGGCTTCCGCGATATAAAGTATAGCAGCACGTAAGGCGGCAAGCTCCGCTGCTGTGGATGTTGTCCTATGCGACAGTTTGAGCTTTATAGTGACCTGGTACGCCGGGATGACAACAGCACCTGTAGAGCTGTCAGCCGAGACCGATACATCGGTGTAAATGTGGGTCCTCTGGCCGTATTTTTCGTTGAGTATCGACAATGTCACCTGTCGTAGGACCACTGTTGAATGATGGCTCTTGTTCGTTATTCCCGGAATAGTGAGGCACACCTGTGGTGGTTGTAGGCACCACGGGGGTGACGCTGGTCTTGTTGCGGGAGTGAAGCCAAAAGCGAGGCATTCTCTATGGGCAGAAATAATCTATGAAAAGATCGCGTGTGGTCTTTGAAGTGGCAACACTGCAACATGGTGACCAGGAACTCGGCAGAGGTGTCTTATGTGGGCTCTCAAATTGTCAGTGGTGATGTATGTTCGAATTGTATGCTCTCTTGCGATCATAATTGCCCCGTAGGTCAAGGTGCATCGCGGCAATCCTAAGCACACGCGTAGTGCTTGTCCTTGCAGACTTTCGAGAGTGCGGATGTTCATCTTGCACGTACTTGCCAGTAACGGCAAGCTGTAGCGCAAAAATCCCAGAAAAAGTGCTATGTATAGCTGCATCATTGACCTTAACGATGCGCCCCAAGATTTTCCGCAGAGGAACCGCATTATAAGGACAATGGAAGTTAGCCTTCTCTTCAGATAATTGCAGTGGGCACTCCACGAAAGGTCCCTGTCAATAATCACACCCAGGAAGCGATGGTTCTTCTGGTATAAAATATTTTGTCCATTGATGGTAACGGGGTATTGTGTCATGACTCTGCGGGTAAACGCAACCAATGCACATTTCTCCGTTGAGACAGAAAGACCTTGCTTGCGGAGATATGAGCATGTCAAGGTGGCAGCCTGCTGGACTCTTGCACGTACTTGTAGACGAGTTACAGCCGAAGTCCATAGACAAATATCGTCAGCATATATAGATATGAGGATGGTACTTGGCAAAATTTCACGAAGTCCTACCATCACGAGGTTAAATAAAGTGGGACTTAATACGGCGCCCTTAGGGACGCCACGGGAGATATAGTTATTGATGGTAGGTCCATCTGAGGTTTGTACAAAAACGGACCTTCTCGTCAAATAATTCTGGATCCATTGGAACATCCGACCACCGATTCCAACAGCTTCCAACGAGTCTAGGATGGCTTTATGTGTTACGTTATCATAATCCCCTTTGACGTCAAGGAAGAGTGCCAGTTGTATGCGCTTGAGGCTCTTCTGTTGCTGGATAAATGTTGTGAGATCAATCACGTTGTCAACAGATGACCTACCACGCCGAAAACCCGTCATGCAGTTTGGGTATACGTTGCAGCGCTCAAGGTACCATTCTAGGCGTGTAAGTATCATCCTTTCCATGACCTTTCCTACGCAACTTGCGAGGGCAACAGGGCGAAATGATGTCAAATCAAATGGTGACTTTCCTGCTTTGAGTAGTGGCACAAGTCGACTTATCTTCCAATCCTGGGGAACATTGCCCGCCAGCCATGAGTGGTTGTAATAGCTTAACAACTGTCCCCTTGCCTCCTGTTGAAGGTTGGCTAGAGCGGCGTAGGTGATGCCATCGGGTCCTGGTGAAGATGATCGTCGGGAAGCCGCCAAAGATGCGTCAAGTTCTTCTATAGTGAAAAAGATTGTCCATTTCGTAGATGCGAAGTTCAGGGATAACACTGCTAATGGTGCCAGCGGACAAGGCGGACACATCAGCGATTTGCGTACAAAACTCATTTGCCACTTCAAGTTGGGTGTGGCCTGAATGTAGGGCTAAAGCCATGAAAGGATGTCTTTCTTGGGGAGTCGAGCGCAGGCCACGAATAGTGCCCCAGAGGCGTGACAACGGCTTTCGGGGATCCAATGATTCGCAGAATGATTTCCAGCGTTCCTGTGCAAGTTTGTCTAAACGTCGTTGGACTTTTTTCTGTATGCATCGTGCCAGCCTCAAGTCGCATATTGCTTTCATCCGCCTGTATCTTCTTTCCGCCCTTCGGCGAAGCGCGCACAGTTTTTCCAGGTCAACGTCGAAATCTGAACGCTTGCCTGCGAACGGGAGGAGACAGGAAGCTTCCCTCATTGCCTCTTTGATGACATCCTCCAAGTTCTGGTCAGGGTCTTCACGGCATGTATTTTCCATGTGTCGCTGAAACTCGGACCAATCAATTCTTCGTATTGTGGTCTTAAGGCCCCGCAGGTATGTAGGACTGCCATCATTTAAGAAACACAGGTCATGCTTGGAAGCGATTGACACGAGGCTTCTTCCTTTAGCGTTGATCGTCGAACCACCCCAGATTAAGTGATGTGCGTTGAAGTCTTCAGTTATAACCCACGGGCCCGTAGTTGTTGTCAGTATGTCTCGTAGTCGGTCTTGTTCAAATCGTCCGGATGGTGAATATGTAGACACCAATGAGTGTGAATGACACTTTTTCCTTTTTAACACGTAAGCAGACATATTGATTGTCATCATGCGGTTGAACTGCATGATGCACATATGTGAAATCTGTGCGAATGTAAACAACCACCTTGCTGCGTTCCTCACACGTTAAAGAAACGAAAGATTCATACCCTGATAGTTTAGGAGGTTGTTGCACGTTTGGTTCACATATAACTATCATAGGAATACGATTCATGAATATATACTGACGGAACGAAGAGATGCGGGATCTCAGGCCTCTCGCGTTCCACTGCATTATCAACGCTTGTCGGACCTCGTTGCGGAAGGAGAAAATCGGTCGAGCCATGGTTGCTACTGGAGACTTGCAAATACTGGAATTAGAGCATCCAGTACTTGTAGTGCACTCTGAGCGAGTGGAGACTTCAGGCTGCTCCACAGCTTTCGCATGGCATCCAGCAGTGTTCGGAACATTCTGATGACTTCTGTGTCCTCCTCAGCCAGCTTGTCAGCGGCTGGCTGGAGTGATGTGACTGTCGATGTGCGCTTGGGATTTGCAGGTGGCTGTGATTTCGGCAATGAAAGCCAAACTGATTCATCTGCAACAGTGCTGCTCGTTGGTTTTGACCCCGCTGGCTGCCTTCGGTCTGGGAGGCGAGGGCGGTGGAAGAGAAGGGTGGTGGAGTGGTGCTTTCGATGCAGCGTCTGCGGCATTCTTTGATAAATTGCGGCGACGGTGACGCCTCTTTCGGGCGGTCCTGGCAGCCTCTCGATGCGACGACCATTTGTTTCAATACCACTATTTCTCTTTGGATTTTGGGGCATTCTTTTGACGAAGCTTCATGTGACCCATGACAATTCGAGCATTTGAGGGTAGTTGCTTCGCAGTCATCCACAGAATGGGCTTCCGCGCAACGAGGACACACCATCCTATTTTCGCATACGCTTCTCACGTGGCCCATCTTCATGCACTTATAACACTGTCAGGGCTTCGGTATGAAAGGTCGCACTGAATGCCGAAAATGGCCCACCTTTACGTGTGAAAAAAGAGAGTCGCCCTGGAACATGATCTTCAAGCAGCGTGAGTTTCCCAAACGGACAGCTTTTGCGATGACGCTGGCTTCATTTACCGGTTTGACCAGAACATCGAAGTCGGAGCTGGGAATGGCAGTATCCACATCGTAGATGACTCCAGTGACGACGTTAGAGCTCACAGGAATGTAGGAGCGAACTTTCATTCCCCCGAACTCGTTGACGTTGTGCAGTACATTAGGTGCCGCAGCATGCAAAACGTCGATAGCTAATTTGTTCTTACGCGTGTTCACTCTGATGTCTGTGATCTCGTTTGGCACGAGTCCTTCCAGCATCACAGAAACAGATTGCCTGTTGAGGCGCTTCATGTTACCGTCCGGTACCTCAGGGACAAAAAGGATAGTGTTTGTCACGGGTCTCCTTGGCACTCTGTCGTTCAACGTACTCGATGACGAAGATGTTCTGACGTTCCGCCTCTTCGCTTTACGGCTCAGCACCAGCCTAAAATCGTCGTCGTCAGAGGGCTCTTCGCTGCTCATTGAGTAAACAAGAGTGCCCTCGCTGTCGTAGTCGCTGTAGAGTCCCGTACGCTTCCTAGATGCGGCCACCGCCGACGCCGCCGTAACTGGCGGACGTCCGTGGGGGTCCACGTCCATCACCGACGGACACGGATGTGATAATCGCGAAGTTCACTTAAAATTAGGTGGGCAATATGTGCTCAATCAGGTTCCTGAAGTGCTAATTAAAGCCAGAAAACTTGATAATTTATTTTTTTGCCTGGTTTCCAAGATATAGCCACCAATTCACCAGGACATGATTAAGAGCATACAGTGAGTGAGGCCCGCGCACCAATACATACGGAAACGAATAACATAAGAGCAGGACCATTCTTTGTTGTTCGTAACCCTCTCCTCCTTCACGGGTGTCCTCCTACAGAAGAAGGGAAAGTGGCGTTCTATTTTGCAGTTGCTGTCTTTCGCGGTTTTCTAGCGTTGCAAATTTTGGCATATTTATTCGTGAGATCCCAGTGCAGGCATTAAAATTCTCAGCTCCGAATACACAGACATAGCCATAGGGCTCTTCAAGGTGTTCACCGACCGGACATAAATTGGCCCTACGTGCGTAGACCTAGCCGACACAAGGCATCCATCCTTTCTGGCGTTTTAGCGACCTGCCTACCTGCAGCCGCGCTCCCTTTCTTAGCCAAGAAGAAAAAAAGAGACCCAGGAGTGTCTCCATTCAACAGTAGATACTTGAATTGTTATGCTAGAGAACAGAAAGAAAAACCACGTTACGCAAACAGTGCAGGAAATTCGTGGCCATGTTCAACCACTGGCTAAGTTCATGACTATGTTTTGTTCTGCCCTAAAATAACATTACTTCGTTCCTGTCATTGATACAGGTCACGCACGTCTTTAGTTGAAATACGATGAATGTATGTGAAAATTTGTTGTGTCTATATATATACTTTTGGAAGCCTAAAACCGTGTTTCATCTACCTAGTTCTCTCGCCTAAAACGCGATTCTTTGTGCCTGATAGCCCGGCCTCTACTATTCACGTACACCTAATAAAATTCTGTTTGACAGTGCAATGAAAGGCGCGCTGATGCAGTGACTATCCCTGTTAGCCATTTCTGTTCCTTGTATAATTTTTCGCGATTTTTGGTCAGCATGAATGAAAAAGCACTGCACATTTTCCGAATTCCGGCATACAACCGCAGCTTCGGCAGAACGTCGCCACGTGATATTGCAGACATCAGAAGGCATAGTAGACGTGCTCCTTGAGATGGCCGTTTAACCAGCGCTCTTCTGCCCCACATATTTGCTGCCACATATTAAAAAAAACTAACAAACAAATTAGTCTTTACATTATCTAAGCGCGCACAATGTTTCGTAGAACGCGTTCGCTCTTTCTTGGTGCAATGCCGAATCTCCTTGCAGAATGACATGCCCAACGGCTTAGGAAAAGAAATTCACTAAGTCACTAAATTAGCTTAATTTGGTAATAAATTCCATATGGTACTATGTAGAGAAGAGAACTAAGCAACTTTATTTCATTCTACGTGTTTGGCCTTTCGACTATGTATAAAACTCACATATGTGTGAAGCTTTTGTAGGAAATACCGAAGTAAATGAGTGTACTTTTGCTATCGAGATACGTCATTCCCTTTTACTGTTACCTCTTTCGAGCACACACTGCGGTATAACGGATCCAAAAACATGTGCTTCTGCCTGCACTGAGGAAGTGAAGCACTTACAAAATCTTTTCATCCTCAATTTTCGCCACAGAACAACGTGACAAACGTCAGAGTAGAACTTCCATTTCCGGGCGCTTATTTTAGGATGTCAGAAATATCATGGCCATCACACTACTACGCAGGGTCAGCATAAAACAACTGACAAGTGTTATGGCTCTCGCGCTATGAACGATTTGATGGCCGTACACAAGTGGTATAAAAAATGCAAATGTGAATGTGACTGGTTAAAATGCAAAAGTTATTGCTTTGTTGAAACTTGAAAGAAATGCGATGTGATAGCGTCTCACACTTTTTTGTTCTGCTGACAGTAAACACGCTGATAAGCGGGGCGTCTTTCTCTCTCAGCCATGTTTGCATTTTATAAAGATGATTCGGTTTTTACACTACTCTACAATTTTTCTACTGCCAAGTGTCTTCGCTTACTTCCCCATAAGTCTGTGATCTGAAATGACACCGCTCAAACGAAAGGTATCGCTCTTGGGCTGGTTCTGAAAAAACACGTAGTAACATGGAATTATCTGTTACCCACATTTTACAAGTGACTGGGGATCTTTTTGTAGCACTGCTAAATTATTATATTATATTACCGATTCCCAGCCCATGAATCCACACTGTTCTGATACTTAATTTTTCGCTTGTTCTGGGTTTCACAACTTGACCTGGAATACCCCGTTGTTCTATCCTTAATTGTAAATCCCCTGGTTGTAAGCTCTACATTTCCTTTCATTTGAAAGGCCTGTATCAGGCTTGCCTTTGTTTTAGCTCAACAAGTTCTTTGTTTTCGGAAAAGCCACTTTCAAATTGTAATTTGCTGTTTAAAGCTTGGCCTTCAATAAATGTATTCAATGTCAGGGACTGTATTCGGGACGTCGTGTTTGTTCTGGTGATAGTTGGGGTCAAAAATTGATTAGCCAATAAATGGTTACAGAGAGGTGATTGGGTTGGGGCCTTCTTTACCTCCTTCCCTCAGAGTACTAGGTAGATCTTTATTTCGAAGCTCTATTGGCAAGCGATGCCGCTTGCTTTGGTTGAACCAGTTCTTTTTGGGCCTTCAGATCCTGACAGGTGAGCAGGGCCGCCTCCCAGTCCTCTTTCATGAGGTTGGGGTTGGCGGTAATGAATGGATTAGACTTGCATGCCCAGGCTATGCAGAAAGTGTCATTCACCTCTCCACTAAAGTCCGATGTGCCATCAAATGATGAAATGAAAGGTTTTAGCAACGTTAGCCGCAGGACAATGTCGCTAAATAATTTAGCTCTCAACAGAATATTATCTGTATTGAAGCTAAGTCCTATTTTTCCAATAGGACTTCGTAGACCTTTCTATGCGACGTGCAATGGGCTTTGAAAAAATACACGCCATAATTTCCCGACTGACAAACGGAATCGAATGATAGGATTGCGAGAACACCCATAATCAGCACGTTCAAATAGAGCCTTCAAAAACCAATAGCCTTTTTAAAAACCATGGTGCTAATGATTAACAATACACGTTTCCAATTTAAACAACAGTTTAAGTGCGTTGATATAAAATATCAGCAACGTTGCCTTTTGCACGCTGGATCTGCCAATTTTCTTTTTTGTAAAACCTGCAGCGAAATAATTTTGTTGTCTTGGGCCCAGTATTGATAAACGGCGCACATTTCTGCCTTCGTCATTAATACTGTTTTTGCATTCACTATAGCAAATGCAGTGCCTTCAATGAATTTATGCCATCTCCATGCAGATCTATTTTTAATCTATGGCTACAAATGTCCTATTCACACACCTTCATGACTCAAAGCTACGTATCCCCTAATATATGAATTATGTAGTCTTCTCTTTATCCATGCTGCTGACAGTCCAGTCCTTAAGTAGTGAGTGTAACACTTGCGAATCCAGTTTTCGCTGTTCAGTGTTTTTCCTGGGCATCTTCACTAAAAATTCTTGTGCCTGTGTCGCCAGACAGATAAATTTCCCTGCGCAAATAGGGTCTCTAAGCTGCGTATTAAGAACACACATTGCTTATGCTGCCTGTTAGGCGCGGATGGTTAGAGTAACAGAAATTAACTTTTCGAAATGTAGCGTAATGGCCGTGAGGGCATCCACTAGAGAGGCCAGTGCTGCGATTGTTGGGACGTCACACAGAGGATGCCTAGCTGGGGAATACGGCAGCTTTGCTTTCGCGACACCACTTGCATCGCTCCCCATGGCTGCACCGGTTCTTGCTCGCCATAATGCAATGCAAATTAGACACGAGAGTGACATCGGAGCACCGATTCGTAGTTTGCTTGCCCATATTATCAGGTCTTATCGCTTTTTTAAGCCCTGAGATTCATAGCAAAGGAAAGCACGAGCGATTTCCGCAGCAAAAGCGCAGGAAAAGGGGTGTTCTAGCATACAAAGCCCAACCGCCATTCTATGAGTGACGTCATCACGTACGTGGTGCCATGGTATGTTCTCGAGGCCAACACCTTCCGCAAATTTTGCACTAGGCTCTCTGTTTGATGGTATTTCAATCAATTGTCCTTGTTACATTCATTACATATGTTCTAGTCTATTTAAAAGTATGTGAAATTGATATGACGAGATTATTCCTAGTAAAACAATTTTCTGCGGAGTCATACATCCTTCCACAACGATTGTGCAAAAAAGATTGAAAATTGACTTGTTCGTAATGAAAAATCAACAAATCGCTGCGTCACACCTGTATTATGAGCACAAACCGTGGAATGGAGTTGTCAGTTATCAGAAAAAAAAAAACAACTCATACCCGCAGTAGGTAGAGCGATACTGGTATGTGAACCATCTTTGCATGAGCACCATACGTGAGCATATGTTATGCATAGGCTAGAAAATGTATTAGTTGTTTATTTTAACGGTAAGTATTTATAACAACTCAGAACAAGTGAAATTATTGTTCTATAGGTGTATTTAGGCAGTTTGATTCCTTTCTGTGGTAATGTTGAGTTTACTGGTAAAATCAATTTTCTCATAGCGAAAGGCCTGTTGAATGCAAAGATTGATAACGTGTTAATTGTATATATTCTAATTTGCTGGAACGCTCGTGGTCCTTTAGACCAGGTTTGTCTTGGAGAATTCTCCACATGGAAACAAAGTGAGATCACAACTGGGAACTTCAGGGTTATTCATTATATTTAGCCACTGCTCTCGATTTTCAAGTGCTTTTGAAGGGGGCTTGATCGGGTAAACCACCATAAATCAAACTGTAATTTTGACACCAAGAAATCTCCTGTAATCTCAGAAACAAACATGTGAAAGCTGCTCTAAGCAGTTTTAATGCCGCGCCTTAATGCCCCATGCACCCTCTGTCGCAAACGGTATGCGTACATAAAACATCAATTTTCTAGAAACTTCAATTCAATTACTTCAATGTACGTTTTCTCAAAAAGTATTGAATCGATTTCGATTCAACTTTACGATTGTGAGCTACAAAAAGTTAGAAACAATCTGAATATAAAAAAAGATATGTCATTTTTTAGTGTTATTCTAGCTGTCAGCCACAGTGCCGATTATTCAACGCCTCCATTTACGATGTACATAAATGGTGCCTTAACTCCCCGTCACCTCATCCACTCCGTCGATTAGCTCTGCGCAAATGCAGTCGCGAGCTGAGACAGGCGTTTCCCAACAGGCTTTCCTTTCTACCTTTGTCGTTACTGGTAGAACGTTGAATAACTCTGGACTATTATTTTTCTCACGATATCAACCTCCTTCTTGTCGCTTCTGTACAGCTCCCTGTAGAATTTCTCGACCACCTCGATAATCCTAATAGGTAAAAACACTATATACTATACTGATGAGAGACTTTATTGCAAAGGTAGGGAAGAGCACGCTAGAGACCAGGCAGTAGGAGATTATGGCATCGGCACTAGAAATGCCAGAGGAGAGCT